>JANHFL010008593.1:209975-232268 GCA_032468155.1 Oxyrhabdium leporinum
TGCTTGTTTTCTTGCAGATGTTTCATTACCCAAACTAGGGAACATCATCAATGCTAGAACTGATGATATTACTTATTTTGGGTAATGAAGCATCTGCAAGAAAACAAGCTAGCTCAGAGAGCACCAAGGACCCCTCAAATTTTTCTGCACCACATGTGTGCTTGTCAGTGGACAGGCTATTTGATTATACTTTTATGCTCCATATCACAAATGATAGATTCTGCTTGCTAGAAAGGAGTCTTTGCAACTCTTTGGCGTGTGCCCAGGACCTCATCTCAAGAAATGGTCTACACATGTTTGCTTCTCTTTTTTGAAGAAGCTTACTTCTTTGACTGGGCAAATGTTTGTGTTATGAATTTCCTGCTGCTATTTTGTTCCATGCTATTTACTAACTAATTAGTTCTTGAAAGAGTAATTAGCCCAGACTCCCTGCAACAATGGCTTGACTCAGCATTTCATTGAGTCTTTGAATTCTGAATCAGTAGAGGTCACCCTATGAATCAGGCATATTGTCACAGGGTAGTTCAAATATCTGCCAGAGACAACTTTTGTTTATCTTTTTAAGTTATGTCATTGGACCTGATCTCTTTTCATATTTTTGCACCTAAGGAACTCTAGAAGGGTATGACATCAAATCTTAGGCTGCCAAAAGTAAAATGTTTGGAGCAGTTAAGAGTGGGCATTTATTACAGTTGTAACATCACATTTCATTCCATTTGCTTGTTAAGAGTCTAGTTCTAATACTGTACCATATTAATGTTGAGTTTACAATTCCCATCTGCCCCAATCTTTGCTCATTGAAAGACTACAGTATTGTTCTAGGGCTGCTAACAGTGAAAATGAATCAATACCACAAAGAAATAGAAATAAATACAATTAAAACTAGACAAATGACTTTGTATTTGCCATAAAATAAATGCTTATAGGAATTCACGAGAATGTCACATCAATCATTTTCTTTCTTGTTTTGTGTCTGTCCTTGCCAACATAGGTGAGATGATGTTATCCGCCATCAAACTTGCAAAAAGATTGATGTAAAAGAGTGTTTTTAATATATCTGGAAAAAAATTGTAAGATAGAACTGGAATAGGAGAAAAAACAGCCAAGGATTTTTGTGGAAAAGTCTTTGCATATATTTTTTTTCAAATTTAGTTCTTGACTTTAATAATTTTTGCCTGTCAACAACAACAAAAAAAAAGGATTATGGAAATCAGTTGACCAAAAAAAGGTTACAGTGTTTAAAAACTAAAGGACTGGATAATATAGAAAGTGCTTCTGAAGTTTCATTATGCTAAAAAGCTTCCAAAATGTATATGTTCTTATGCAGAATTGCGTGTATTTCCGGATCGTTTTGTGATTTATGTCTCAAGATTTGAACCCAATCCATCTTCTTGGGTCAGAGAAAGTATGCCATTGGTATGTATGAAAAATATTAACAAATAACATACTTTACAGCATTCTGGTTAGAAATGTGGGTGGCTTCATGTTAGCCTTTGCCATTCGTGGATTCTTGGCATGTGGTTGGGATGGAAAATTTTACGTAAATTCTTAGGCCAAGTGATTTAAAAGTTGGATAGAAAAATTGTTCTCTGAATTCTCAAGCTTCACACCCAGAAAAGAAAGATATTGAGCTTCTGGTAAGTATTGTTAATGAATTCAAATTATCCTTTAAAGTGCAGAATAAAGAACACCATAAAGACGTATTTCAAATGTGAATGATATAAATTAATATATTGTTGTCATCCATACAAAATTAAATATTTTACATCTTTTTCTCCTTTTTTTTTTACTTATGGAAACATTATTTTGGAGCATTCACTTGTTCTGCTGTATTACATTAATAATATTATTCGTCATCAGATGTTCAGACTGGATTTAGCATTTTTATCTACCTATTGAGTCCTCCCTAAGGACCTGGGATAGGCAATTGTTGAAGTTTTACTGTGTTAGAGGTATTGGCGCAGGATGTAAGCTGTTCCGAGTAAAGCTGTCTTTTCCAATTGACTGATGGTGAATTTGTCAATGCCAATGGTGTTCAACTGGTACTCCAGTTTTGGGATTGCACCCAACACACCTATTACTATTGGTACTACCTCTGCTTTCTTTTGCCACAGTTGCTCTATTTCTATTTGCAGTTCTTTGTATTTTGTTATCTTCTCGAGTTCTTTTCTCTTCTATTGTGCTGCTTCCAGGCACTGCCACATCTATTATCAAGACTATCTTGTCTTTCTTATCACCAGTGGTTAAGTCTGGCGTATTATACCCATCTGTTTGAGTTCTAAAATCCCAGAGCACTTTAGTTTCTTCCCTTTCTTTGATTTTCTCTATTTTATATTTCCACCATTCTTGCTTGCAGGCAAATCATAATTCTTGCAAATCTAAATTATTATTGTTGCTGCTGCTGCTGCTGTTGTTTTGTTAGATTTGATAGGGTTGAACACACGAGTTAGCCTGCAACTGTCCCACTCTTAAAGATATTAAAGTGAGATAATTAGCCTACATCTGAGCTGTCATTTCTTTTAATAAATCAAACTATCATTTCATCAGGTCTCTTGGCCTGTTGGCCACATAAATAGTTGTTGGCACTTTAACCAAGCACAGAGGAAATTAAAGATATTTCAAACCTAGTTTTATTTAATCGGATTATAAAAATTCAAGATACCAGCCATTTTACAGGCCTTAGGAGAAAAAAATGATTCCTTTTAATTTTCTTGGCAACAATGCAGTCCTGGTTTGCCATTGTCTTCTACCAAGGTGTGGTTTCAAGCTTTTCAATTTGAACTCCTGGAATTTCCTGGTTGTCTCTCCTCCAAGCAGTAGCCAAGCCAATTTAGTTTTCCTTTTAAAGTTCATCCAAGGTGATTTAAAACTGACATCATAGGAATAATTAACTTCAGAAAACAGCGTTGCATTGATGCTTTTCCCCCGTGGGATCTGAAGACTGGACTGTGCTGCCATATCCACGTGGATTAATAGAGGAACTCATGAAATTAGAACACAATAGACTGCCAGTTTTTTATAGTTCTCAACATAAATCCTTCCATTCCCCACCATCCATTCAGAGCTGAAGAAGCTTCTTAGATGAGAAGCTTAGACGTCTTCAAAGAAAAACAAGAAAGTCCAGTTACCTCTGGAAAAAGCACCTTTGGATCAGGACTATATTCATATGTCTTCTCAGTCTATGTGAGCTTCATGCTGATCGAGGAAATAAAAGCTTAGGTTTGTTAGAGAGGATGAGGAAGTTCTTCTGTCTACCTTTCGAAGACCCTGACTGAAGAAAGAACACATGCCTTATTTCTTTTTGCTTCTTTGTGCCTGATTTTTTGCCCCCGATGGGCACCATGGCATTCACTTTTGACTTGTTTCTGAGGATGCGAAGGGCTTAATATTCACAGGGATAATGACCATGGATATGAAATACACATCTGTTGCTTGGGAGAAAAATGTGACAAATTTGATCAAAAATATAGAATGCAGAAACATCACAGTGACAGCAAAGGTGTTGTCAGGGTTGTGGTTTTCTCATTTATGGCTGTGAGAGCTGAGTCATCAGAAAGGCTGAGCAAAGACAAATGGCTGTCTTTGAATTGTGATGCCAAAGAAAGTAGTTGAGAACATCATGGACAACAGTGACAATTAATTAAATACCAGATGAAAGTAAACCAGACTTTTCACCGGAAGCACTAATAATGAAGCTAAAACCTATGTATGTTGGACGTATACTTTGAAAGAAACAGCCACTGGAGGAGACCATGATGCTGGGAAAAATGAAAGCATAAAGAAGAGCCAAACTGAAGACAAGGTGGTTAGATAAGATCACTGAAGACACAAGCTATAAGAAGCCACCAAAGAATTAGTTACTGGCAGAAATCCTTGACAAAACATTGACTCCCAAAGAGTTGAAACAATTAAAAGACTGAAGAACGAACAACCCCATATGTATGCTTAGAAGTTCGAAGTGTAAAACAAAAAATATTGCTTTTTTGTTTTACATTTTATAATCTGTTTCTTTGGTGCTTCTACTATTCATGGCATCCTTTTTTGCAATTTGTGGTTAGTAACTGCTGAGCATAAGATGTTCTAGAAGAATCTGAAAACATGACATTTCTTTTGAATGGCTATATTAATTTTAAAAAAAGCACAGCATCCAGAAGTCTTGATGGGGCCACAAGACCTCCTGAATTAAAAGAACAGTCGATGGAATCTTTCAGCCAACAACATTTTTGGCTTTCAGCTACCACTGTTCCCAGTTACTTATCAACTAGTAATTGTGCATTGTTACAAGCCACAATATTTCCTTGTAGAACATAGCTTGTGCATTCTGTATATTTAAAAGATATTTGATTACCTCTTTGCCCTTAAATTGAAAACTTAGAAAAATTCACTAACAAGACACAATTGCAGTGAAGCTATTTGAATTTCTTTTTAAAAACCTTTTCAGGTTTTATCTTTAAAAGTTGATGGGATCACCAATAACCTTAAGATACTGTGTTCTAAGTTTTTTTTAAAAAATAATGTATAGAAGTATTTAGAGTTCTCCAAAAGAGGTAGTGGAAGATATCATTAAGCAAGTGAACATGGAGTGCTAAGTGGAGTTATGTAAGGATGTTTAAGAGGAATTTCCTATCAAATTTTCACTCTAAGTCAAGTGTTTGTACTTGGCTAACCTCAACATTCAGGAACAGAAACAAAAGACTTTCTACTGGTGGTAAGAAACAAGAGCAAACATGATTGGACAGGAAGTTTAGAACATTATATGCAGTGCTTATGGCTTGTTGGTTGGAAAAGATCTTGAGCTGTATTTGTAAATTATAGCATGAAAGCTTGAAAAAAAACCCAAAAGATAAAGCAGTGAATGCCCATATGAAAACTGATGGGAAAGAACAACAATTTCTCAGTTCAAAGAAAGGAAGTTTTTTTAAAGCAGAAACTAGCCAAAGTAACTAAGAAAGACAATCATATAGAATAAACAAGCTCAATAGATGAGAATAATAACTGAAAACAAGACACATAGGGAATATTCTACACTACTGGAACTCAAACATTTTCGGTTCTTACCATTGATTAGCATTCAGAAAAAAATAAAAGAGATATTTTAGAGTAGAAGACAAACTGGAAATCTAACAAGTACAGAAGATACAACTGTGTTTTCTAAAAAGATAAAAGAGTCAATGGTAGTTGGTAGTTCAGCTACTACAGGTATAAAACAAATCTAAAGTAAATGTAAAGGATTCAACCAATCCATTGAGGTATGCTTTCCTTATATATGTGGGGACAAATGATGCTTTAAGGAATAGCTACAACCATATCCCACATATTTTGGACATCTTAGAAGAAAACTGAAGCTTTTTCAGCTTGTTCAGTATAAAAGGAAGTTTTAGAAATTACCTTTAAGAAATCTTGGAGAACTAATTGGTATAACAGTTGATTGGAGGATACCAATTCTTTTCCTGTTTTCCCAGATAGGGAAAAATAGGAGAATTTGGCAAGCTATGGAGTTAGTCTCAGAGAGATACAGTACCTGGAAAGATTTGAGAGCAGATGCTAAAGAAATCAATTTGTAATGACTTGGTTGATAATGTATCAGTTACCAGATGTTAGCTTAGATCTATCAAGAATGATTCTTGCCAGGCTAACCTTATCTCATTTTTAAAAAAATTAGGCAACTTAATAGATTATGAAAATGATATAGGAATAATACGTCTTGATGTATGTCAAGCAAATCTTTTCACAAGATATGCCATGATATGCTGATTAACAAGTTAATTGATCATGGGCTTGATGGCATAAAGAAGTATGTGAATTGAATACAAATTATTCTCTACTGAATTGGAGAAAGGTGATACAGGATTCTAGGTACTCTCCCCTTCAATATCTTATTAATAAGTTGGGATGAAAGATGAAGGGAATACTGTATTTATTAAACTGATGGATAATACAAAATTAATGGGATCTCTAATAGTCAAGAGAGAAAAATAACTCAAAAGCCAATATATTTCAAGCAGTAGTGATCCTCAGAAATGCTGCAAATGCAAAAAATTAAAAATAAAATAAATATTTGTACAAGGTCTCAACAAAACTGGAGACATTTATATTTTTTTCATATTCCAGTGTATTCTTTAAATAATTAAACACTATGAAACACAATAAGAAATAGGAAAAAAATATCTTGTTACTTAATAGAAATATCAACAAAACAAACTCTCAAACCATAAATAAACAACAATTCCCCAAAGGCTCAATATTAATGCATAAATAAATAACAGAAACAAAACACTGCTGACAAGAGAAACAATTTTCAACTATATACGTATTATCCAACTTTAAAGTTCTACAGTAATAATTTATTGGAACTATACAGATGTCTTGTTAAAAATCAAAAGTTAAAAAAGAGTAAGTATTCTTGACCTTTGAAGTCACAACAGTTATTAATGCTACCATAATTAGATTAATAAAGAGGCTTTTCTATTTCAAATTATAGTTTTAAAATAACAATGTTTATGATAAGTCCTTATAACAAAGGACTGTAGGACAGCATGTGGAACATTCTGACACCTCTTAAAATCAGATTGCTCTGACTTAATTGCTGCAAAATTAAGATTAAAGTGTTTCTGAAATGAATGGTCCTGGTCTTGCTATAACATGGGACAATCTAGGAATGATCACAAGGATTGGGTGGCATACAGGCAAAGAGGCAGTGGGAGGAAGGACGCTTAGTCTAGGAACCCAGCCAATAGGACTTGTGTGACAAACCATAGCTTTTAAAAAAAACTGACTTCCTAGTGTGTACATATTTGCTGGTTATATTGCGAAACAAAATATCTGAGATGGAAAGCAGTAGGAAGAACGTTTCATGATTCCTTTCACAAGTGCCTGCCTCCCAATTTTATTGACTTGAATTGTGAAAAGCTCCAGAAGGATCTCTTTAAACTAGGTGAATGGTCAACCAAATGATGATGGCATATGCATCGTGTAAATCAGCATTTCTCAACCTTTCCAACTTGTGTGGACCTCAACTCCCAGAATCCCTCAGCCAACATGCTGGTGTAAATACTGTGATTATGAAATTAGATTCTGATATCTGATGCACTTATGGTTTAGACCACATCTGTAGGTTTCTAGATAAGGTTTTTTTTATGCTTACTATTTCTTTACCAAGATCCAGTTCTTTTTTACCTTTTAACCTCTGTTGTAAATGTTTTGTATTTTTTAAGCTCATAGGTTCTTTGTGTGTGCCTTGTTCCAGTGAAAGATTTTTACAGAATATGCAGAAAGAGCAATAAAGCTCCATCAGCCATTATGAAAGCAGATGCATACTTGTGCAAAAAAAACCCCTCTCTTTTGTTCTGCTCCCCAAAATGTCATTCTAACTTCAAACCCAACATGTGTGCTGGGGACAAATATATATGCAAATGACACAAAAGGACAGAATCCATTGTCCAGTTATTGAATTCTCAAGATGCTCCTTGCTTAAGAAATGCAAGCCCAACCATGGAAATCCTTCTTAGAATTTCAAACTATTTCAAAATAAGTATTCACCAGCACATGGCCCTCTTTCTGCCTGACAATGAAGCTATCCCAGTGAATGGAAAACAAAGCTCAGTCTGATAGAAAAGGAGTGGCGTGAGTTTGGTTGCTCTGAGATCTGAAATACATCTTACATTTTGCAGCATAGCTGTAGCATTTCAGCAAAAATTTCCAAGCAACGTCAAGAGGTGAATGCGAGATTCTGAGAACAAGAAGTAGTTTTGGCACACTTGTGAATGATCAGATGGTTCTCTTCTTTGAAGGCCAAGCAAACCTCCAGATGACATGGTTATGTTGGAAACACAATGTAGTGCAAGCAGGGGGGAGATGTCATTTGTCATCAGTAAAGTGATTGGTTCTTTCCGATCAGCATCTGTGACATTTGTGCTACTGCTTTCTATGGAATTCTCCGAATTGAGGGAAACAATGAAAAAAATAGAAGATGAATATCTTTGTCCTGCTTTGGGGAGGTGGTGTGTTTTAAGTTTCATTTATTTGAGAAACAAATATATTCCTTGAATTATAAACTAATTTTCTGGAAACACCCTTCTTTTCTAGATTGACCATAGTATCTCTGATTGTATGGTAAATGGAAGAACTGATCAGGGAAATACTTAGAATATAATTATGGGATGGACATGAGTGGTAAGGATAGCCGAGAAGATCAACTTTTTGGTATTCAGGATACTGCTTATAAGTGCCATGCGCTTAGAGCTCAAAGCATTGTTAGAGACCCCATACACCCACTTTATGGCCTGTTTCTGTTGCTCCCCTCTGGGTGGAAGTTTTGAAGTGTTTTTAGCAGAACTACCAGATTCTGCAACAGCTTTGTTTCCTATGCCATCTGTCTGGTAAACTCGCCATGTCTGAACTAGACTCTGTATTTATCTGTATTTATTTATTTATTCTGTTATATTATGTAGAGTATATTGGAGGTGGTGACCCTTTGAGAGCTGTGTGCAATAAAATTTCACTTTAATGTATGCCGTTTAGTGCACATTCAAAGTGACAATAAAGTTATTATTCTATTCTATTCTTATTATTCTATTCATGGGATATTCCCCCTGCTTTTCTGTTCAATACTCAGTGCTGCTCAAGCCCAAGTCAGCCAAATGATCTAGAATGCTATCTTGGTCACTGAGAAATCTAGAACTGTTAGGATCACATGTTCATAACCTACTTTTCTGCATAGATCATCTACTAAGAGGATAAAGTAGACATGGTACCAAAACAATCACCTCCTTTATAACCTTAGTCTTCTCAATCATTAATATTCCACTTTTCTAGGTTTTTTTTCTACACCATATTAACGGTTCACATAACAATTATAAGCCTTTTTTATATTTGTATGTTTTGTGTGTGTGTGTGTGTGTGTGTGTGTGTGTGTGTGAGAGAGAGAGAGAGAGAGAGAGAGAGAGAGAGAGAGAGAGAGAGAATTTAGATAAGTAAAAGACTGGGCTTACTCAGCAGGATGAGAACTCGTGTTATATTTTCTTTCTTTTTTGCAAGCCATGTCATTCCCACAGGAAATAAGCAAGTGTATTCTCAAAACAAATCCCCTTAACTCTGTATCCATTCCTCTCTGCCTCCCTGAACTCCCAGTTCATTAATTATGAAAATATCATTGTTAATACCATAATGGGTATTATATGAAATGTCTATTCTGCTTAATTGTTGTCTTTATTATGGAGTCGTTCTATTTCTCAGGCAATTTATATCCCTCTTAAAAAAAAATGAGACTCTTTAGTTCTCACAGTGTCATTCAAAGAATGACTCACATTTCTTACATTAATTGTTCAGTTCTCAAAATAAAACACATGCAGGGTGTGGCTCCAAGGGGAAAATCTACTGTACTTGCAGGACATGTTGGGAAGTGTTTCACATAGAAATTTGTTTTTCTGTTATTTTGCAAAACATTAACTCCTTTTTGCCACTTTTTGAAAACGGGGCAGTTATTTTTCTTAACACAGCCAGTTTCATCCACAAACAATTAATTTCAAAGCAGATGGAGGCAGCAGGTGAAATTATAAGCCTTATCAAGTGTCCTTGAAGAGTCTTAATCATGTTACCAGGACCGTGGGAGAGAGACAGGAAATATCCCAACAGTTTTCCTTGTGAGAGAAGCCTTCTCTAAACTTTGAATGGAACACCAGGGGAAAATAGATATGTCATCCCTTTCTTATAGGCTCAATTTATGGTCAAAATAAATCCTGAGGCTTTTTTTCTTCTTCAGATGCAAAAAGAAATCATGCTTTCTTTCTTGAATGGAAAAAAAAACCATCTTGAGAGAAGGAACAGTTTTGTTTGTGAAAATGGATCGCATGAAAAATATTAAACATTGTCTCCCGCCTTTATAATTATTGCAGTCAAATTCAGAGACTTCTCCAAAATTGCATTAAATTTATAATACAAAAAAAATCACCCATGTGGCATTCAGGTATTTTCCTCATGTTATGACTTGTTAAGTTTTAAGTAATATATTTCAGTTATGGGTTATTGTCTTGATGAAAGCCACACCAATAGGCCATAAGTTTCAAAAGTGGGTTTGCCATATATCACAACAGAACTTTGGTGAAAAACATGAAGGCGATTCTCAGACTTCTACTTCCAGTTGTACAGACTTAGTTGGGTAGTTATTCAGATCTGAGAAACCATAATTCACATAAGAATTGCTGAATGTGCTCTTGGAGTGATATCTTCAAATGTGTTTGTTGCATTTGTACCACCTGTCACCACAGATGCTGTGTTTGCTTTTGTGTTGAGTTCTAAAAATGCATTCGGTTTGATCATATTATGCATTGATTTGCTCCCTGCCTCCCCCTTAGTTCAAGCATGAGAATCGGGCTAAGAGAATGATCTTGAAATGCTCAGAGATGGGGGATGGCTAGGCTAGTGTAGTGTCAGGTTGTAACTAATAGAATAGTAGAGCATATATCGGTAAATAGAAATCAGAACGTCAGAAAATGCATTAATGGCAACCTATCTTGCTTCTCGTCAATGAAATGTAACAAACATTGATATTTATGTACTGTTCATGTGTACTTCAGATGCAGAGATAGATTTACCTGGCTGACAGACTATTCTTAGGTATGGTATGATTAAATTTAGGATGAGGTTTAAAACCCCAAACCATAGATTAAATTGTGGTTAAAATGGAATCCTTTAACCTGCATGGATTAGGCTCATGATCTGGTTTTAGTTTACATGCCTTAATCATGGTATTGAGTGCCATTGAAATCTCATCTTGGGCAATTACCACCCACAAGTGAGGGGTGAATATGGGTTCCTTGGCATTGGCCATTTTTTGTTCTCCTGGTGTACATGTACCAGGTGTATAGAGAGTGTGTATAGTGGTTAGCAATGTTTTCACAACCACATAATATACGGGATATTTAAAGATAGAAATGCAAATGGAAAACTTCTAGCATAAGATTATGGATGCAGTACCTCTGGATGTATTTTTCCACTGTTCAGTCAGTCTTAGCATGAAATATGAATCTGGAGGTAACATTGTCTTACAGCATCCCGTAGGTGATAACGGAAATATTAAAGAGAGTCATTTACCACGCCATCCATTTTTTTTAATAATAATTGGTGGTGCTGACTGTTTTACAGACTTTTGATAAATGTCATAATTTGAGCAATGCAGGCCCCAAGTATTTCTCAACAATTTCTTAGTATGAGTGGAGTCAGGTTTATGGACCATATTTATTTGTGGTTCGGTTTAATAGCTGAAAAAAATGTACAGCCAAAGAGCATTGCTAGCGGTGCAGAAAGCGTTTCACAGAATCAAACATGTTTCTCTTCAGATTTGGCTAGTTGGCATTTGAAACTATAATGAAGAGTATTGTGTAACATTTGGATTAAGTAAAATAAAATAATGGACTTATATTTCAAACACTGGTATTGGGTTTTTTTGTTTTTTTGGATAGGAGGAGAATCTATTCACCAAGGTATCTGAATATTTTCAAGGTTCAGCTGAAGATAGGAAATGCCAGATTTCCCTGACTCAACAGGAAAAACAAGACACTCTAAAAAAGTTGTAAGTGCTCTTCCCACCCCACCCCACCCCCACAGCATGCACTTTTTATATAACCAAGATGTGAATACAAAATTTAATAATGTCGAAGTAGCTGCCTCCTTCACTCCATGAGTCGGGGGCGGGGGGTAAAGTTAACATTGAATAAAATCAACTTTCTAAAAATAACGATTGTCTGGAACCAGCAGCAAAATTAAATTATAATGGAAGTTGAGGGAGAGAATTGATCTCAGGAAAAAAAAATAGCCTGTGTTTTGCTGTTCCCAATCATGCTAAATTGACTTTAAAAAAAAAGAATTTAATTTTGTTGGGTAAAAGATAGATCTAATTAAAACCATTATTTTAAGAAAAAAAGGAACTGAGATCCAATGAGTCCAATTTAGCCTTTTCTTTCAATAGCTGTTGGAGGGATAGAGGGAGGCAGTCTGTAATCTGTTAATCCTGTAACAATTGTTCTAGGTACTAAAGGCAAATTATTCATATTAAGGGCTAATTCCACCACCACCCTGTACCCAAATTTCTCTTTCCACATGTCACTTAATTGTAAATAAGTACATAGATGGTAGTAGTAGAATATCTATTTTTTTTAATCTTACTACTTTATTTTTGTAGATTCCAATACATTGTGCTTATTTCTAAAGAACTGATTTGATTAAATGTTGACTTCATCACAAAACTCAATGTTTTCCAAGATATAAGAAAATTAGCACACTTCTTTTATAATGGAAGATTTACTCTTTGGTCCAGTTAGATGGTAGCACTTATCCAATCTTGTCTGATCTTAAAAACTTAAGCAGTCTCAAACCTGGTTAGTATTTGGATGGAAGACCATCAGGAAATGCCAGGGCTGTAGATTAATATGAGAAACTTAAAGTAATTGTTGTGCTATAACAATAGCTATATTATTTTTAGACTTCAAAGTAGAAAAACCACTAACTGTTGAAAAAAGGCAACATGTCCAAACACACAGACTCGAATTTGGTGAGGAGGGAGGTAGAAACCTGTTCCTCCTATGGAAGTATTTTTGCTGTTGGTAGTCTGATTGTTTTCACCTTTCCAATCTTTAGGCTATTGGAATGATCTTTCTTACACAAATCTTCATCTGCTGTGGATTCCATTAGCCAGGCCGATACTACAGGTCCTTTAATCTTTGATAAACTTCAAGACTTTTAGTGACTCAGAAGTCCATATCCACTCTGAACTTGCCCTTTATCTAATTCCGCATTATGGACTTACCTGGACATTTAAAACACTAAGGAAAAAGTTGTTTAAATTGTCTCTACTGTTCAAGGCCCATCTGTCACATAGGCAGAAGGGAGCTTTCTCCAATATTACTTGTAAACCAAGGAATGTATTCCTCCATGAGTTATGCTTAGCCCCTCTATTGTTAGAACTAGGGATAAGGAGTACAGAGCTTTTGAACTTAAAAAAAAATGATTTGAGGTGTTACAGAAACTCTGTTTTTGAGTAACTCTTAATTTATTTTTCCTTCTTTTCTAGTTTTATTGTTAGAATGTTGTAAGTTGTCTTGATTATCCTGCTTAGATGGAAAGATGGGATGTAACTTGAATGATAAGAGCTGTAGAAATAATTATATAAAATGAAATTGGGTCCTTTGATAGTTTGGAAATAGATGAGGGTCCTTTAGGCTGAAGAAAAGACAATGCATAGTCCTTCTATTTCAATATATCTTGGTTCAAAATAAAGATTTCTGAAGCTGGAGCCATGTTCGTCTTGCTGTAGCTTAGAAATAACTAATTTATTACGACATAAGCTTTCGCTAATTAGAAATGTTCCGTGATAAATTCTTTAATCTTTGAGGAACTTCAAGACTTCTGTGTTGATCTTTGTACATTAAAATGATTTAAACTTCAGTTTCAATTATTGACTTTTTCATTTCTGGGAAAGCTAATCTCACAATTCAAGATCCAGAGTGCTATTTGGCTGTGCCTGCGGTTAACACTTAGGCTGCTTAAAGTTCAGTTGTGTGGAACAGATGGTGCTATTTAACTTCATATTGCTTAAGATTTTTCTTTTTCTACTGCTGCTCCCCGACTAAACACCCAGCATCTCAATTTTCTGATTTTTTTAAAGTTTGCGTCTCTGGTTGTTTCTTATGAGTGTTTCTGATGGCGATGAACAAATCACAGCATGGTTGTTTCTTTCATTCAGGTTGTCCAATAAGCAACGAATCATTGGGAAAAGGTACAGCCTTTAGATTCAGTAACTGATCACAAAACCTACAATCACACTCTTAAATTGCTGTGTAAGAAATTTGGCCTACTCCGCCACGACAAAAGGCTTCAACTTAGTAGCATTTAGGAAATGTCTAACGTTAACAATCGCTCAGGCTCCAAGTTCCACTTTTGACTCATCTTTCCATAGAATATTCCTGTAAACGATTATCCAGGTGCTTTTTAATAAACTTGAAATGAGCATCAGTGTTCATTTTAGGAGCAATCACTGATGCCCTTTCTGTTGTTCTTCCTTGAACACCATTTGAACTTCACCACTGCTTTTCTGATGGTAGAGTAATAATGACTGAAGTTACCTAAGGCCAGGGAGTTCAACAGATCTGTCAGTGTTCTTCTGGGATTTGCTGTGATATTGTAAACAATTTAACCCTGCACCCTTGCAGACGTTTTGACCCAGTGATCACGCTTTGGAAAGATTAGCTATTGTATCTAATCTTCTCCAACTCAAGACTTTGCTTCCAAATGTAGTATAGAACAATGGAGACCCAGACTTTTAGAAAATAGAGTTTTAGAAAACTCTTAAGCACCTATACCTTTTTATAGAAGTCTTCAGAAATTTCTTTTGAACAGGGCTTGATGTGCCTATAGACTGTGTGCTGAGCACTTCACAAGAACATAGGCAGCCAGGCTTTGTGAGATTTATAGGGTAGGACTGCCCCAAATCAGGAGGTGGCTTATTGGCTAGGCAAGCAAGCTCCAAGGAGCTATTGCAGATGTCCTGTGTTATGACAACAATGTTATTAAGTTTTAACCTCTGTTAGCCTTGTAGATGGAAGATGCGTGTTGAATTTGTAAATAGATACATACATCTCTAATATAAAATCAAGGCATCGTAAGGCGCATATCTTTCGTAATTCGATATATGCTGTGTTCGTGAGAATGGAATGCTAAATACCGTAGATTAGTATCAAGGTGTTGAAAAAAGAATCCACCCCACTAAATCGAAGGCAAGTTTCCTTTCTGAACCTTTACACATCTTGCTTTGTTGGAAGCCATCACCTAAGGGAAGCATTTCAAGATGACCTACATTGTGGGTTATAACATCTGCACGGAATATCAATCTGTCCTGTGGATTTAAATTTTAACTCCTACAGAGCTCATTGTTTTACTAAATATCACTTCCCTCAGGGCAGATGGATATCTCTTAATCTGATGAATAATGGGGAAAAGTCATCAAGTCATTTTAACATTTCCAGTAGTGGAGGTTCTCCAAATGCCTAAAAACAATGAAGTGAAGTGTTAAGACATCTGCATTATGAAAGTAAAATGGTTTTAATTATTATTTTTTATTATTTAGAATGAAGAGGGCAACACATGCTAACAAGAAGAAACCTCAGCCCAGGATGGCCACCACGAAAGTATATCTTGGCTCACCGGATTCAGACACGGAGTAGGAAGAATGCATTTCAACCAGTTCGATGCTCCAGCCTGAACTGAAAATGTAGGCGTAAAGCACAATCAAAAGATTGCATAAATACAGCTGAGAGCAGCTTGGGACTTCCTGTTTCAGAATGGGCAATGATGCGGACTGGAGACAGCCAAGCAACGCTAACAGCCAGCAAAAACTTCATTTGTGGAGTGGTTAGACATGACTTCTCTGCGGGAACCCTCAGTGGTGCTATGAGTCAGCACTGCCACATCCAAACCGAAGGCGAAGGGTGACTGAAAGAACTGAAATAGTGCGCTGAGCAGGCAGGAGCAGGAGGAAGAAAAAATGTCTCCAAGGCCAGGATCACCTGGTTCCCAGAGGCGAGAGTCCTACTGGTGGTTCAAACCCCTCTTCTGGAGAAGTCTCCACCAAATCCCACATCGTGATCCAAATAAGACTTGGCAGGATTCACGTCTGATGGAGAATTGCTGACTTAAATGAAAAACTTCCCCTGAGACTGGTTTTATGAGAAGCGTTATAACGTTGTGCGGACAGACCCAACCCAACCACAGTCACCAAGTAGTCCTTAATGTTTCACTCCTGAAATATGCCAAGACAGCAGAGAAAGGATTTGAGAGAGAGGGAGAGATCCAAAAACAGGGTGAAAGGAAAAAGGTAAAACCCAAAAGATCATAACGCACAGAAAATCTGTGCCTTCCTCTGGGGCTACCTTATCCCTTTTACATGTATCATATCTAATGAACAACTGGGCTTTGCTGAAAGATTTGAAACCAATCCCTGAACTAATTAAGAAGTCTGAGATTTTTAGGGACACTGAAATAAGCAGAATTCAGGTTGCATGGCAGTCAAGGATAGCTCCATAACTTGAATCATAAGGAATAATTCTTAGTTCTCGTTCCTTGGCATATAATTGACTGACTTGAAGTTTCTCCATCATGATGACAGAAATCTGTTTTATGGTCCTCTTCTGCTTAGCTCTTCAAAGTCCTGTTTTTATTTAATAGTATAATGGGAAATAAATACTTTCCTTCTGCAAAATGTGTTTTTGCACATTTTTTTTTCCTGTGTCTTGTTTGATAAATCACTTTTCCTATTCAAAACTTATTTTGAAGAATGGTGTATGCTTAAATGAGTAGATTTTCACAAGGTACAGATTGGAAGGAGAGCATGTGAGTCAGAGATTAAAGAATGAAACCATTTGTGCCTCAAATCCACATAAGCAGCCTTTTTGTAACTATGGTCCATTTGAGGCTATCGGCTTTGCTGTTCCGTTGACTCATTTTTCCTGTTGCAATAAATGTTGATGAGGAAATTAAATTGCATCAGGATTGCTTGAAGCAGGCTTAGCACCTTAATAGCTACAGAGCTCATTGTCTAGGACAATTGATCCTAACAATAATATCCTTGCTTTGTTTGTTACTCATGCACAGTTCTTTTTACTCTTTCTTAAAGAAGTGTGGGGAACATTATTTCCCTATATATTCTCACAACAGCCCTGTACAGTAAGCCTGAAAGAAAACAAATGCCCCAAGATAAATAAATTTTAGGGGTAGTGGAATTTCTGATCTAGAAATTCACTGTCCTCTTCAGTACTGCGAACACAGCACCATCCTATGAATGTCATATGATACTGTTTAAAAAAAGAATCATTCAATTCAATTCAAACCTTTATTGTCTGCACATGTGTACAATGAGATTGGCTGAGCCTCCCCTAGTGCACCCCTCTCCCAACACAATACAACTCACAGCGAAAGACAGAAAATCCCCATCCCAGTAAACCATACTAACAAACACACAGTCCTATTGCACCAATGTGAACATGTTGCGCTGCCCCTACAAGTCTATCGTACTATGTAGTTATGTTATGTTACATTCAGGAGTCTGACAGCCCACGGCTAAAAACTGTTCTTCAGCCTGTTCGTATGACTGGCTATGCTTCTATATCTCCTTCCCGATGGTAGGAGAGTAAAGAAGTGCTGACCCGGGTGTGAGTCATCCCTGAGGATTTTCCTCACTCTTCTAAGGCAGCAGTCCCTAGCGATTTCGTCTAGTGGTGTCAGAGGATAGCCCGTGATGTTTTGTGCCGTGCTCACCACCCTCTGTAATGTCTTTCTATCCGTGGCTGTCAAGCCACCGTACCATACCGTAATGCAATCGGTGCAGACGCTTTCTAGCGTGGATCGGTAAAAGGAGGTCATCGGTTGTTGTTCCACCTTGTTTTTCCACAAGACCCTGAGGAAGTGGAGTTTCTGTTGGGCCTTCCTGGCCACCTGGATCATATTGTTTTTCTAGATGAGATCTTCGCTAAGATGGACTCCCAGGAATTTAAAGGAGAAGACTCTCTCCACACAGCCCCCCTCGATGTAAAGCGGGACGGGTTCCTCTCTCTTCTTCCGGAAGTCCAGCACCATCTCTTTTGTCTTGCTGACGTTCAAGTGCAAGTTGTTTTCTGCGCACCATGTGGATAATTTTTGAACCTCCCCCCTGTATGCTGGTTTGTCTCCACCTGTAATAAGGCCCAATATGGTGGTACCGTCTGCGAACGTGATGATCACAGTGGATGGGTCAGAAGATACACAGTTGTGTGTACAATGAGTACAGGTAGGGACTGAGCACACAGCCCTGGGGAGAGCCAGTGCTAAGCTTCAGGGTGGTGGATATGAGAGATCCAGCCCTCACTGTTTGTGGCCAGTCCATCAGAAAGTCTTTAATCTGATCGCAGATGGAAGAGGGAAAATTCAAGTCAGTCAGCTTTTCGATAAGGATGCTCGGCAGAATGGTACTGAAGGCCGAGCTATAGTCTATGAAAAGCATCCTGACATAGTTTCCGGGTTTCTCCAGATGGGTTGCTACAGAGTGTAGAGCAGTAGCTATGGCATCGTCCGTCGACCTATTTCCCCTGTAGGCAAACTGATATTGATCAAAATTCAGTGGGAGGCATGAACTAAGGTGTTGGAGAACCAAACTCTCAATATAATTGTTTCAATACAACAATTTAATGCTTTTTAAGATCTGTAGTATAAACTGTTACAAATCTTGTTTACTTTGCATTTGAATTAAAACAGTTTAATTCAAAAAAGTAAACTATTTAAAAAGTAAATAAACTTCACTGTAGGTCCCTCCCATCCATTTTAAAGTTCCTTTTGTCCCATTAAGAGATTCTCTGCAGTTGTCAAGATTCATTGACTGGTTTTATTTGATGTGCCTTAGCGTGTTTGAGCAAGCAAAACTGAAATGCTTCAGCATTCGTTTCTTAAATAATTTAAACCCTTATACCAGGGAGAGTAAATAGAACTTAGAAAAGCACTTCCTTATAGAAGGAAAATATCTGATCTCTCTTTCATGTACATTACTAACCCAAATATATTATCAAGGATATAGTTGAATCTACTTTCTGGCAGATGTTTCACCTTCATTGATCAGAATGAAAGACATGTGCATTATAAAGTTTAAGAAAGTAATCAATAAAATAATTGATTGGATTTAAAATATATTAGTACATGTTGATAAGCTGCTTTGAAAGCTAAATAGGCTGAAACAATTAGAAATTCAGAAACATAACACTCAGCTCTTTATTCTTAGCTGTCAGAAAGGTTCAGCAATTCTACAAATTTGGCATACAAAATGAACTATATGTTTCTGGGATCTCTTCTGCCGAAAATTGGAGCATGGATTGCTTAAAATCTAGCAAGATTTGTGATCCTCCTGAAAGAAAATATAGTTTGCAAGATCCCACCAATTTAATACAGTATTCTATTTTTATGAATCTGGTTTTGTTACCCTTAGTCATCAAATAGATCAGGTACAGACGCTTCATCCAATGATCCTCCCATTATTGCTACCCCCCCCCCTTTACAATTGAACTCTGAATTGATCAAAATTCCGTTTCTTTGTTCTTTTTAAAAATCTGGTGGTTCTTCTTATCCCCTTCATGATACCCATTCATGTCCTGACTCATATCACCAATTTTACTGGAGGTTTTAAAAATAATTGTAAGAAACCACATTTGCTATTGTTTCTAACTATAGCATGTTTCATTGTAGTGGAATAATAGTCTTTTATCCAAAAACATTGATGTGGAATTAATGAAATTATAAAGACGTTGAATATGTCAAAAGGAGGAGAAGGAGGAGGAGAAGAAGACAATAAGCCACTTGGTGCTACTTCTGGCAAGTGAATGCAGTTAGACAAAACCACATTTTGGCCCTTTATCGAGGAATAGCATGGGAATACTTTGGTTTCTTCCAAAGCTTTAACATCATGCCTTGCCCAAAACATCATAATTACATCATAATTCTTCCCAGCGCTTATTGAATTGGGAAACCCAGATCCTGGCTTGTTGTGCCACCATTTTTCAAGGTGATACCAAGAAGGTCAAAGGTTTGGAGATCTCATATGATACAATAAATGGTCTTCCATTTAGGTATGGTGAGGTGGTAACACAGCAGGTGGGCTTGCATAGGTAAGTATTTTGGAATAGAGAGCAATTAAATGGATAAGATCAGCCCTGGTTGGGGGCGGGAATCACTGTGAAGGTACTTAATAAAAAAACCAATTTAGAAACCACAATAGAGTGGGTGTGCACGGGTAATCATCATGGAATGCTGTGGTCCAGATGTTTCTACAAGACAAGGGTCTGCCAGAAAACTAAAGTTCCATTTTGTTGCAGGTCAACGCCTTCTGAAGTTTGGTGCCAAAAAACCTTTGAGTTCCAGTGCAAACATAATCTATATGCTTGCAGGCAATTCTGATTCCAAACTGATTCTGGCTTAATCTTGGCAAATTAAGAGCAGTGTGTGAAGAACACTTTCTAAGAACATTTTCTGCAGCAGTTTGCCATTCTTTTATACATTAAGAATTGTTAAGGGATACGTATCAGAACAATAGCATAATATTGTTTCTGGAGCATCCTGGGGAATCTGGAATTAAATACTCCAGAAAGAGAGTTGCCAAGTTCAATGACTCCTGCAAGAATAAACAGCTGACAAATACAGGAGCTTTCATATTCCTTCACTCAATTTTCCAGTAGTGGGGTTGCCATACAGTCCCATTCATTTCAGCATGACTGATGGAAGAGGTTCCTTGGGCAATAACACTGACTTAGCTTGTGATAAAACCTATTTATTTTAATACAAGCATTTGTATACTACCTGATTCCCCGGACTGTTGACATCTAAACCATTATTAATTATAAAAGTTATGGAGGGTTCCACATTAGAGAAGTAAGTTGAGGGTGGCAATTGCTGGAGAAAACGCCCAAACCATAATCTCGTTTATTTTAATCAACAGAATGGACTAGAATCTCTTTTTCCTCCCTTTAAATGCTCTCTGGAAAGACTTTCCCCATCTTGGCAGAGGCCCAATCTCAGTGACTTGCTGTGGAGTCTGTCGTGGGGGGTTTCTTTGCTCTGAGTCCAGAGAAAACTTTGCTCCTGGTTATGCTGGTGAACCCGTCTGCATATGGAGACGCCATTTCAAAATTTAGTGTGGAAAGAAAAACATCTCTCAAGAGTGTGAGGGGTGGGGTAAATCTTTGCAGAATATTACTGGGCTGCTCTTGGCAAAATCAGTCAACAGTGTGGGAGAAGAAAACTTGCTGGAACACAAGAACATCAGAAGAGCCCCGCTGGGTCAGGTCAGAGCTCCTGTTAGATCAACACTCTGCTCCCACAGTGGCGAAAGGAATGCCAGTAGGAGGACCCAGCTATATGATCAATGCAGGCCTCTCTCTTTTTAAAAAAAAAAGCCAGCAGAATTTATGAATTTAACACATCTGCTTTGTATTTAAAATCCATTTTGCTGTTGCCAAAAACTCTCCCTTCTATAAAATGATATAGCCTCTCCAAAATCTATGGATTTTTCCCTAGCCTTCATTCACTTGCATATTCTAGGCCCAGGCATGTGCAGAGTTCAATTTGAGAATTGGTTAAAAACTGGGGTGCTTGTGTGTGGGGGGGAATTCTCTCTCACCCATTACAACTGGATTTTTTTACAAACAAAAAAATCCACAAAGGATGAGCTTTGAGTCTTACAATTGGGTTACATAAAATGTCTCTTCTCGGTTTATATACTTATTTTTCTAAACTATTATGCTTTATGGGTGCCTCTCATAGCATCTTTTCTCATTAGCACTACTTGTTACAGCAGCTAATTCCACCCTTTGAAGGACCCCAGCAATATCCTGCTCTATGCCAGCTTTGTCATCAAACAGCATCCCAATAAACTTGAGGCACTTATTTTCTTCTCAAATTAAATCAAGCTGTTTGCATCAGATGTGGAAATTTATAAACTTTAGTCAGGAGAATTTATCTTTCATTTGGACACAAGATTCTCGTTCTTGGTACTTAGCTCTGCTTGCACTGAACTCTTGCCTATTTTGTGTGTGTGTGTGTGTGTGTGTGTGTTAGCACCTTGAGCTAATTGGAGGGCCAATTTGGTCTAGTGGTTAAAGTACCAGGTTAGAAACCAGAAGACTATGAGTTCAAGTCCTGCCTTAGCCATGAACGCCAGTTGGGTGACTTTGGGCTGGTCACTCTTTCTCAGCCCAACCCACCTCACAGGACTGTTGTTATGGGGGAAAATAGGAGGAGGAAGGTGTGTTGGATATATTTGCTACCTTGAGTTATTTGTAAAAAAATAGTAAAAGTGGGATATAAATAAATAAGTGCTTCAAGGCCGCAGCAATGCTGTGTACTACACAGAATGCCCATTTTTGTCATGAAAGAAAGCTGTGCTGTGTTGTGCTCCTTAGCTGAAGGGTTCAGGGCTGAACACTGAGAAATGAGCCTGTTCCTCCGGCATGGGGTGATTCCTTGGCTGCCTGGCAGGTCTGAGACAACTTACCGCAGCCAACTTGCCTAGGCCATCTCACTGCGGCTAACACACCATGGGACAACTCCAGGCAGGATCACTCAACACAATAAATGTTATCCGCCACTGTTTCTTTGATATTATTTTCATTTTTGTCCATTACCACAAAAATGGAAACAATGTCGAAGAATCTGTGAAAGAGCCTAGGTGGCGCAGTGGTTAGAGTGTTGAACTGCAGGCCACTTCTGCTGATTCAATCTAGCGGTTCAAAT
>JANHFL010008593.1:244162-255947 GCA_032468155.1 Oxyrhabdium leporinum
TTTCCCGCTTCCGGGGGGGGAGGGGGGGGAGAGGAGGAGGGGAGAAGCAAAATAAAATCCTTGCGATTCCTCATGAAACCTTCCTGGGATGCATCAGCTGCTGCTGAATTGAGAGGGGGGGGGGCACTTTTTGACTAGTTTTGCATAGAGGTGGAAATGCAGCGCTTGGTAATCCACAGCCAACCACAGCAACTATCACTGCCAGTGTAAGCCAGCTTGTCAAAACTTTAAATTAACACAGGGATCTTAAGCAAATAATAGCCTTAGAGTCAAAATATTACACAACCGTTTTAAGAACTACAAGCTCCGAGTTGCCTTCGATCGATAGGTAAAGGCCCTGCATGGCAGCACCTGCTGTCTGCTATACAATATATTCCATTCGGTTGAGACTTTGTGCGCTTTCCAAGTCCCGGTTGTCTTGTTTGTTTGTCCAATTTGGGTGTTTGGTAGGCGTGCCGTTGGGCGGCTTTTCATCTCTGTCTACTAGCGTGTAGGTCGCCTGCTTGGCAAATCGGGTCTTCTGCTGGTGCTTGTCCATGTCATCTTCTTCCACCTCTGAATTGTGTGTCCTTATTTTGGCAATTTTGGAATTCTTGTTCTCGTAGTCTTTGATCGGCACAGCGTTGGCCCCGTGCTTCTCGATGGGGTTCTTGATCTGGTTCAGTTGCTCCCGCACGTTGTTGGTGGTATTGTCTTCCGAGGCGGTGTGTGTATGAGTGCTCTGCTTTCGCCGCTTTCGGATGCACCAGTAAAAGGCGGTGACCAGGCAACAGATCCAAGCCACGGTTAAAATGGAGCTGAGTAACGGAACCAAGAAATCTGGAAGGCAATTAGGGTTTACCATTAGTGCTTCAACAAGTGGGGCTGCTCCTTCCTGGAATGACAGACCTCAGGCCAGCCTTTCCCAACCTGGTGCTTCAGAAGGTCACATTTGATCCTGGTGCCTGGGGAATTTGAAGGTTGAATTCCAACATACGGGGGGTGGGGGGTGGGGGGAGGAAAACATCATGGTAGAAAAAGTTTCCCCATGCTAATGAATGCCTTAACTTTAAAAATTATTTGTACAAGATGCAGACTAGGATGTTACACAAGTTTTTAAATACCAGTGCTGTGATCAAGGCAGGCTTCCTTTTTCTTATGTTACGAGTCAGGATTGTGCCATGGGAAGTTCTGAAGGGTTGACCTACGGTAACTAGAATTGGCTCACAGGATTTGGGTCCAGACTGTCTCATTTAGATAAAAACTACCAAAAACAATGGAATCCAGACTAATTATGTCTAGCATGTCGCGCAGATTATAAAGGCGTGGCTTAAGTATTACTAAGACTGCATGTAACCCTTGATATCAGATATTGATCTTCCTAGTGAAGGGTTATTGACATGGCCTAATTAACATTCTAAGAAGAGCTTTGTTTTCCTTCTATTTCCTTCTTATAATGCTAGTTCAACAATAGGTTGAGGTCATTCATACATGCTATAGGGCCTGGTTACTCGCTGTCTATCACCCATAACATCTGCCTGGCTGACTTGATCCTGTAATGTTGACAGGCTCTAGGTTCCTTTGATTAAACGATGCCTTCACTCAGGACCTTGGAGCATCTACCCTCTAGAACCAGGTCCCTGTCCCCCAAGATCTAGACGGCCTTCACATTGCTGTCGTTTAGAAGAGCCATGAAGACCTGGCTCTTCATTCAGGCCTTCAGGGAAAAGGGGAACCCTCACTTCATTGCACTTATCTTTTCATTGTTTGTGTTCGATTTTAATTTGATTGTTGTGAACCAGCCAGAATCATGTTGCATACAAATTTAATATTATTATTCAATTCCCCCTTCCATTCAAGACCAGTATCTTACTCATTCAATAATAGGTCATTTACAGACAGTTAAGAACAGGACAATGTTTAGTAAATTTCAGTTTCTGAGCACAAGAGGAGTTTATATCTATGGTCCTCATAAGGCTAGTTCAACTTTGAGTTCCACCTAAGAACAACTTTTATTGGATCAAGCCACAGGGGATTCCTCTCCTGTGAGTTAGAAATAGGGGCATTCACAAGGGGAATAAAGCAAAATTTAAAAAGTTCAACTGTTATTGTGCAATGAATGTCAAGAGCCAAGGAAATCAGGAGATTCAGACAATTCAAATGAGTATAAAGATTTATTGCAAGCTTAAGCTCTCTACAAGAATCTGACCAACTACCGGTCAAGGGAAATTAGCGGGGGATAAGAAAGGAATTCAAGGAGGGCTCGACTTAGATCTTTTGTGGACACGCAGGGACTCATGATTGATGACACGTTTGACCCCTCCCTCAGGCTTACCCTGGTCATCTCCTACAATCAAAGCCTCACCAATGCACGTAAAAGGGAGTGGAGCACTGGTTGTGGGGTTGGCAGCTTGCCTTTTCTGACCTCCACACCTAAAGATGCCTCCGGGTACAAACTGAACGAATAATTTCAAGCTGTGTATTAGAACAACTATTATATTTGGAAACACTTTTATCTTACAATCAGCAAAGGCACCTCTTCTAAAGCAGATTTAAGAGAGACTGGTTTGTCTTCTTAGTTTAAGGAGAAAACTAAAGAGAAAAAAAATATCTATCCACCTCTTGAAATGGTTTACCTGTTGTGCTCTTAATTGGCCGCCTCTGGACCCGGACTTCTGCAACAGCTGCAATAAGTGTGCTATTCCCATCACGTTTGCTGACCAGATCGATAATTTTATCAGTTATTTCCTTTACTGGATTATTTTCCTCCGGGATATCTTCAGCAGACTGAAGGGAGAACAGTACAGCTATATTTTAGGGAAGGCAGAGTTTAAAAATCAGCTGCTACTTGAAATAAGACAGGGGCCTTTAAGAACAGTATGGAACTCAGGGTAATCCAATGTGGGAAGCTTTCGTTTGAATCAATTCAGTACAGGCATGAATTCCGCTAATTCAGCAAAAACAAGACTATTAATTACATAAACTTAAAGTCACCCTCCTACTTTTCAAAACCGTTCAACACATCCAAATGCATTGCCGAATTTACAAAAATGCCCACTGTGTTTCTATTATTAACTCAGGTTACAACATCCCATTATCAAGCTTCCAAGGTGGCTAACACAAACTCACTCTTGCATAAAGAAATTGATCCTAGAAAACAACAAGAAACAAGGAAAAACAAAAGCCAGAGAGCCTGATTTTCCCCCTGTTGGAATTAATACCATCCAACAGAGTGGAAAACAGCAAGAGGAAGCCCTCCTTCGTCCTTTTCTCTCCCCTCCAGAGAGGGGCTGGGGGACAATCTCCTCCAGACATTTCAAAAGCCAGACTAAAGCACCTAGGCCCAATCAAGGGATAGACTTACAATTGCCACGTGAATTTCATTGCTTGCCAAATGCGATGGCTCACAGGTAATGTAGAGAGCATATTCAATGGAGACATTCCTCAAGATATTCAGATTCCGCAGCTCACTGCAGATATGCTCAGTTGTCAGACCCTATTTGGGAGGGTGGGGAGGAAACAGCACAGGCAAGAAAGCATGAGAACCTGGACAGCAGAAGATTATGAATCATTAATTTTATCCGGCTATAGTTACACAAGACTCCTTGTCTCCATGTTATAACTGCAGCTGTATATCCTGTATTTGCTATTTAGCAAAGAGGATCATTATAAAATAATCAACCTGAGCTTGCAAAAGTAAACTCAATACAGAGACACACTTATCGTAGCTCCCCAGTGAGAAGACTTGCACGAGGAGTGCATTTGCAATTATATTCCTAGAGGGGTTTTCCCCCCAAAAAAAATAATAAGTGAAATGACTTTGAGGCACTTTGCTGACTTTGGCAATAAGAAAACCAAATTAAGTCACTGCTGACCGCAGCTTCTTGCTCAGCCCTCCAGGAGTCATATCTCTGCCTAAATTTCGTCAAAGACTTGATGTAAAGATATGATGAGCAAGCCCCATGGAGGACACTTCAGGGCAGCTAGGGAGAAATCTGAAGCACCACCGTGTGCAGAAGGAATGTTTCTTTTAATTGGTTCTTTCAGGTCACAGGTGAGACAAGGCTGCTGCAGCAAAGCAGGCTGTTTGTAAGAGTTTCGTGGGACCTTCCCCTGGAACGGGCTAACTTACCGGAGTCATCATCTCTTTGTTGAAGGTGAAGGTAATGTTAGCACAATGTTCTTGATAATAAGAATCAGAACTGCAGGTCATTTTCACCGGCTGTTGATTCGATGGCCAGCATTCGCCCATGTTATCACAGGGTGGGACAAAGCAATGGTCAGCTTTAACAGGATGACAGGTGTGGCCCGTGGGACATTCACTGTGGCCCTTGGCATTTATCACACAAGGCTTTGGGCCGCACCAGACCTAGAGATAATCAAACAGTTAATTGTTACATGGCCCTCTGAAACGGGGGAAAAAAAGCAAAGGAGCATGTTGGTTCAGAGATCTATAGGACGGTACCTTAGAACAGGAGACTTTTCCATTCACACACTGACAGCTGTTGCATTCGTCATCCCACTTTGAGCCATCTGGAATAATATGCCCACTGGCAACGCAGGGTCTTCCTGAAACTAAGATTAAAAAAAAACGTTTAAGGGATTCATCTTCACGACCCCTGACTCAGAATGAGACTTTGGATAAAACACACAGGAGGAAGGTGGAAGGGAAGGCAAGAAAATCATCTATCCGTCTTTGCTCCCTGCTAAATGAAATATGGCCAATCACAGATGAGAATACTTGTCTATGAGCCAGGGAGGCGCAGTGGTTAGAATGCAGTATTGCAGGCAAACTCTACTTGCAGCCAGCAGTTCGATCCTGACTGGCTCAAGGTTGACTCAGCCTTCCATCCTTCTGAGGTTGTTAAAAGGAAGACTCAGATTGTTGGGGGAAATATGCTGATTCTGTAAACCATTTAGGGAGGGCTGTAAAGCACTTAGGAAGCGGTATATAAGTCTAAGTGCTGTTGCTATTCAGCCTAATAATTGATCCAAAAGGAGGAAGAGGGCTTTTAAAACATAAACGGCACCTCAGCTCCTAATTCAGACAAGGCATTTTGCTGTAGCTAAGTAGAATTAAGCAATTTAAATCAGACATGGACTACCTTCTTGACATCTGGGACCTCCACGGCCAGGTGGACAAATACAGCGATATCCATTGATTTCATCTATACATGTAGCTCCAAAAGCACAAGGTGAAGACTGACACTCATTGATATCTGGAGGGGAAGGGAGGAAGATGAGGAATCCGTGCAATTCATCGGTTTGCACACTTTAGCCGAACTATCGAGAGTCTTAATCAGCCTGCAAAACTTGATTGCTTATATTATGAAAGGCTTATTACAGGCAGTCCTCGACTTACAACCATAACTGAGCCCGGAATTACGGTCATAACTTGTTGCGGTTGTAAGCTGAGGCATGCATGTGACCAGAAGTCATTTTATGGCCTTTTTCACCGTGGTTTTTAAGCAAACACCACGGTTTTGAACACAACGGTCATTAAGCGAACCCATTCATTGGAATAGTCAATTATTTTTTTTGCCACAAACTGCCCACATTTTCTGTATCAGTCAGATGGATGGCATAAAAATTTAATAAATAACCCCAAATCTGAGTCACCTGACCACAAAATGTTGCAACCAATTGTAAAGTTGACCCCACCCAACATGGGGTCAGGTGACTAGCTGGCGGTGGCACATGGCCGTTTACTACGGCCAGGGGTGCTTTACGGGCTGCAAAGCATCCATTCAGTTGCCACTGTGACTTTGAATGGTGATAAAAATCACTATTCATTAACTGATAATCCCCCATATTACATTTATCATTTTTATATACTTAATACACACACACACACATATATATATACACATACATATATACACACACATATATATATATATACATATACATATATACATACACACACACACACACACACATATATATACATATACATATATACATATACACACACAAACACACACACACACATATATAAAACAACAGCAGCAGCAATAACAATAATAATTAAAAGGAGCGCCGGATACTTATTTCAGAAGTTCCATAATGCAGGAATCTTATATTGGGCTTTTATAATGATCTTAGATTTTGGCTAACAATGCCCCTTTCAACGTATTGACTCCTCTGATTACAGCAGCTTCAATTGCATATTGTATTCTGTACACCTGATTGGATTTCTGTCTCTTAGGAAGTACAGCTTTTCTTTTATCGGTAAGTTTCTATTGACAGGGAACCATATTTGCTATCTGAAGGTCTGAGCCCAAGGCAAAATGTATTCTAAGTAGAGAACATTTCCTTCTAAGTAGTTACTTGGCCATAAGAAAGTCCATTCTCAGAATGAAAGGGCAGAGGAGAGAGAATTGTTTACCCCCTGCAGCCCCTCTTGAAATGCCTTTTCCTTGGAAGGAGGAAACCATGACTCCTGTGGGCCCAATTCAGAAGGAAAAAAATGGGTAGCTCCAAATAAGGAAGAACTTCTACACCGCACATTCTTAATTTGTGCAATTCTATTGCGGCGGTATGACTATTTATTTATTTAAAACATTTATATAGACGTCCCATCTTTCAACTCACTCTGGGTGGCTCCCAATCAAAAATTAAGAGTCACATAAAATATTTTAAGGACTAGAAAACTCAACCAATTAAAACATTAAAAACAACAAAAACTGGTGCCAATCAGCTCTAATGCGCAGTCATCTAATCTCCCAATGCTTGGGAGATTAGCCAGGTCTTTAAAGCCTTATGGAAGACTACAAGGCTGAAAGTCCACCAGACGTCAGGGGGGTAAAGTATCTACGGCCGCCACAGAAAAGACATGGAATTGAAGACCAATTCCATGGCCAACCACTACTCAAATGAGCCAATTTGCAAAGCTTTAAAACCAACGTTTTTGAATCAAACCATTCTAAAAACTTACTTATTCTGCAGTCAGGACCTGCAAAACCTGGAGCACATTCACAGCGGTACCAATTTTCTCCATCCACACAGATTCCATTATTGTAGCTGTTGGGGAGGAATGAATGGGGAGCAACGGAGAGAGACGAGAAGAAAAAAAACAAGTAAGATAACGCAAAATCTTTTGGTTTTTACTTGCACAAAGCGCAGGGTGACTTTCAAAATGTAATAGATTTCTAAAACAGGTAAACCTTCCTGCCTTGAACTGCAATCCTTAGCATTTTTTAACATTGACTCTGCTATCTGTGGCTGCTGGGATTTAAAGGCCGATACCACCTGGAAGGTCAGATTGTCCGTTATAACCCATTCTATATATATGAACCATTCTAAACATACATAAACGAGTTGTATTCTACTACAAAATTACACTGGCTTAACAAGACATAGTTATATCTAGTGTGTGCCGAATAATCAGCTTGTTATTTAATAGAACAATGATGAACCCAGCAAAGATGAAGAATTTGATAGGAGATTTCCAGAGAAATTCAAAGGCTTTGGAGGAAGGAGAGGCAATACCCATCCAAATGTACAACACATGACTAATAAAATGGAGCCTTCTAAGTCAGGGGTCCCCAAACCCCGAGCCGCAGCCCACTACTGGACTGTGAGCCATTCGGAACCGGGCCGCAAAAGTGGTGTGCAGACTAGCAAATGAATATCCCCACTTGTGAGAGTGGTGGGCATGTGTGCCCACCACTTACACATGCGCACATGCATGAACCATCTCCCCCCCCCGCTGGTCCACAAAGTTGGAAAGGTTGGGGAACTCTGTTCCAAGTAAAGATATCTACAGCATAAACAGAGATGACAATCCAGGGAAAAAGGAAATGGCTTGGGTGGAGGCTTTTTCTTCCCCCATTCATCTTCCCCCCCCACTCTGGGCTTTATTCGGATGCAGGAAAGTGTCTTACCAAGGATGTGGACTGCAGTCATTTGTATCTGCAGAGAGATCAAAGAAAGGCAAAGTTAGGGGAAAGTATGGTAAGAGAAGCTGGGCAACGGATGAGTGATGGACTTTCTTGTGGATGGCCTTTAAATCTTGGTTTCATTCTGTAAGCCGGAAATTTGGATCACACAGATTTAAAACAAACAAACAAACCTTCTTGACTACTTTTCAGTTAAACCACTGACAACATTCTAGTTTTGTACACTAAATGAGAAGCCCTCCTTCAAAGCTCTATTACTCACACAGAGTAAACTTTCTCTCTCCTTCTCTGCAGTTTCTGACGCGACTGGCAAGGAAGGCTTTTAGACTCTTAGTTGTTTAACAGTGGCAACAGCTACAGGGCCATCTCAGATTTAATAAATACACATAGGTATGAAAAAAAATAATAATAATCCTGCTAAAATGCTCAGAATAGTCAGGATTTTTTTTCCCCCACAGAAAGTCATGGTTCAGTATGGAGATAACAGAACTCCCAGGTTCAACTGATGCATATTTAGAATGGTAAAGAATGCTAACTTTTGTCTCTAGGCTCAAATAGAGGGGCTCTTGTGCAATCTAGAACTTGATAGGGATCCAAGAGAAGGATTACTGTAAAGAGTCTCACAGGGCACAGCTTTGAATGGTGGCTGTGAGGGAAGAGGGAGGCAAAGCCATGTGGAGGAGCAAGTCCACATCTGCCTCCACTTATCTCATTTGCCACTTTTCTCAGGCCCAGGTCAAAGCTCCATCCTACACCCTCATTAAAGCCAAAGGAAAGAGGCGAGGTTCAGGTCCCACATGCAACAGCTTTCCACTTCTGGTTTCAATCTCCAATTCCCCAGAGCACCATTGGCTCAGCAAAGCCCTTCTAGATGCATTTATGGAAAAAAGGGTGGGGTGGGGGAAGAGAGAACTTACTCTGCGTGCATGTAGGTCCTTCCCAACCTTCTTTACAGACGCACGTGAAAGACTCTCCACTTACAACACACGTCCCCCCATTATGGCAGGGGTTTGGCAGGCAGCTGCTGTTCCGTGCTGTAAAAAAGAAACATAAAAAGTTTAGCTGCTGGTCTCTTCGGCTCACACCTCGGGAGAAGGAAAGGCAGGGACCCACAGGTTCGTACCTATATTGCAAGTGGCTCCATCCCATCCTGCAGGACACATGCACTTGAAGACGTCGCCCTCATCGTAACACGTCCCTCCGTTGTTGCATGTGGCTTCATCGCACTGACTGTCACCTACCCGTTGGGGAAAAAGCCAAAGGGTCATTTTTTCCCCCTCAATAACGTTTGCTAAAATTTAAAAATACAAAGGTAAAGAACTAACGTGAACTAAGAAAAAAAATATAAAAAGGACATTATAATAAAAACTGCAGAGAAAAAGAAAAGAATACGTAAAGAGGAAAGAAGAAAGATAAAGAAATGATTTCTCCTTTCATCGAGATTATTTCAGTTAAGAACAATTTCAGTAATTTATCACCTTCTTTAACATTTCAGTAAAAGATCTCTTCCTCTCATATCTCCTATCTATAAGCAAATTATAAGCCTCATAATTCAGGCCTTATCAGCAAAAGCCCATTAAGAGTTACCAGAAATAACAAGATAGCTATATTTGAACCTCAATCAAATAAATCAGTTACATATTTCTTTTCCTTAATACAGTAATTGATCATTTCCTCTACAAATACAACCCCCCCTTTTGCCATCACTTATCTATAAACAAATCTTTAAAGCCTCCTCATTTCAATCTAGTCAAGAAAAATCCATTCAGAGCTACCAGAACAAATGTGACATTCTGAATACCACTAGTGTATTAAGAATCTTGATCTTTGATCCCTTTAAATAGTGTCCCACTTTAATTTCTTATCATTTTCTCTTCCTTTCCTTTCATAAACTAATTCACAAATTTAACATAGACCAGAAAGAACATCTATACTTAACCTTAACCAAATAACCCAACTTTTATTTTAAACACCATATCTTATTTTGTCTGAAAATACAACAATATACATATTATGTGTGTCTATATATATCTTTTTCCCAAATCCTATCTATAAACAATTTTTAAAAGTCTTGTCATTCAGTCCTGGTCAAGAAATACCCATTAAGAGCAACTGGAAAGAACATCATGTATATTTTAACCTCGATCAACTTTACATCCTTTTTTTTTTACTTTTAAAAAAGCCAAATGGTCAATATGGGTGATGGTTGAGCTGCATTCAGCTTAGTTTCAAATTTATCAGGAACTGACACGCCCCCTTTTTTTTTCAAAAAAATATATTGATTAAAGCTTATTGTAATGTCTTCTCCCCCAGTCATGATAGTTTTATGTGAGCTGTGTCCCTCCCTCTTCCTGTCCCCCCCATCCCCCAATATAAGCCCTGGTCCCTCAAATGTTGCTGGAATTTTCTAACACATAGGAAAGGTTTAGATACAAGGGCACCATCAGGTTGTGCCTGGGAACATTTCCCCATTGTTCCCTATATTCAAACTGATGCAGTTTTGTGTAAAGAAATGTGCCCTCAACTCATGCAAGGCAAAGATTAGCATTATGTAACTTCAGCACTGGCGTTCATAAACCAGCTGGCCTTGAACCACAGGATGCTTTGTCTATGGAGAGTCTCCGTCATCCAGGTCACGGCTGTCCCAGAGGTGCTTTTTCAAAAGACAACTGGACTGTCTTTGTTTTTGCTCGAAGACATTTTGTGCTCGAAGACATTTTGCTTCTCATCCAAGAAGCTTCTGAAGATCTTCAAGCAAAAACAAAGAAAGTTGCCTTTTGAAAGAGCAATCTTTGGGACACAGGATACTTTGAACACTTGAAGGGCAGAGGAATAGAAACTCCACCTTCTGCTCGGAAGACAATCAACTCACTGAGTAAATTCAGTTGAATTCAGGCACAAAATATGACATTCTGAATACCACTAGTGTAAGTCTGGCAAAGCTATTAAAAACACTCACGTGAGTGGCAAGTTTTTCCTTTCCAGCCATTTTTGCATTCACAGAAAAAGTCATTGACCAAGTCTCGGCATGTCCCTCCATTGTGGCAAGGGCTTTTACTGCAATCATTGATATCTGAAGATAACAGAGGAGAATGTTGGTTGGTTACCCATCTGCAGTAGCTAAAAATATTTATAGAGCGTGTTTCGTCTGCATATTCATATTCCTCTTTCTAGCCTATAGTTCCTGGATTAAATGGTGCAAGATCTTGATGCCTATCACCTCTAATCTGCACTCCGTCCCTGTGTTCCCTTTTGGTTTTTCTCACTATTGAGAAAATTACAAGTCCCTTGGAATGAAAAACAAGACCTTATAATTACCCCCTTTCCAGGCCAAAATGGTCCTGGGTGTCCTTGAGACACTGCAGGCATGTGGCAAACTCCCCTTTGAGGTTAGTATTATTGTCACAAAATTAAAACTCAGGACAACAGTAATACGGCGTTCAAAAGGTAAAAGATTCTTTTCGGGTATAAGCGGCATAAAACATAAGTCTGCTAGATACCTAATGATGTTAGGAGAAGAAAATACCTAAAGCGTAACTGCAAAATACGTCAGTAATTTATTCAGCTCATAGTGTATAGGTAGTCCTCAACTTACAACAGTTCAATTAGTGACTGTTCAATCACAACGGCATGGAAAAAAGTGACTTATGACCATTTTTAACACGACCTTTGAAGCAACCCGATCATATGATCAAAAATTCATATGTTTGTCAACTGGTTCATACTTACGACGGTTGCAGTGTCCTGGGGTTGTGTGAACAGCTTTTGCAACCTTTTGCCAAGCAATGGAAAAGCCAGATTTAATTAACAACCGTGTTACTAACTTGCCAACTGCAGTGATTCACTTAACAACTGTGGCAAGAAAGGTCATAAAATGGGGCAAAACTCACTTAACAAATGTCTCA
>JANHFL010008593.1:266122-278057 GCA_032468155.1 Oxyrhabdium leporinum
AACCCCCCGCCCCCCAACCCGGTCTGCAAAGCTGGAAAGGTTGGCGAAATCTGGTCTAGGGTGTTATCTGGATTAGGCGGTTTGGAAAAACCTACCAGTTGTCTCATTACACCACACATTTCTGAACCAAGTTGATTTTAACTGCATGGTGACTGGTGAGCATTTCCAAGTGATCCACTTGAGGCAACGGCCTTCTCCAGAAATGTCAGGTAATCATATTGCAGACGTATCATTACCCAACTAGGTAACATCTTCAGTGCCAGTACTAAGCTAGTATTTCACTACTACATTAGTACTTCAGTGTTGTATTTATATTTTAATTGATGCATGCATGTGTCTATAACAATATGACCAGAAAGTTCTTGTTAATGGGAATTAACCTTTAATAAATTCATGAAAATAATGGTTGTGGCTGACTTCCTCAAGACTGGAAGCCATATGGTATTTCTCCAGCTCTTTTGGACTTCAGGTCCCATTATCCTTGCCATTAGCCATGCTGGGTAAGCCAGATGGAAGCTGGAGTCCAAAGTTCTGGAGAACCATTGTTTCCCTATTATGCACTGAAATATAATTTTGTATTCTCTCCCCATCTCTTACTGCCCAGATAATCCCTAGGGGTGCAACCAGGATGCTTGAATACAACGAAGTAGTCCCTGGAGAATTTCTTACCAATTTCACAGTTTTGTCCTGAATAGCCTTCAGGGCAGGAACACTGGTATTTGTCAGGGCCCGTGTTGCTACAGGTCCCTCCGTTCAAACAAGGCGGGTGAGTCCCACAGTAGTTGAGATCTGCAAGGGATAAACAGGAGCCAAAGAATGAATAAGGTATTTCAAAACAGATGTTCTGTGTCCACTGCCATGATATTCTCCAAGACAAAGCAACCAGATAGCTGCAAGCTCATAAGCAGAATAGGGAAGCAAAGCCAACAGGGCCAAAGTACACTTTCTACCTACCATCCCAACCTCCATGATATTTATCTGCATTTCAAACCCCCGCACAGCTCCTACTAGATTCAGCCTACCTTTATTGCAGAATTGGCCACCCCAGTTGGTTTCACAGAGACATTGCCACGGTTCGTTGCAAGTGCCATGGACACAGCCCGGGTGTGGAATGCATTTATCGCAATACTGGCCTTGCCATCCATACTGACACCTTCAAAGAAAGAGAGCTTGGAATTATATCCTGAAAGGAAATAAAAGGACCAGCGGCTGGAAAGTCCAAGTTTTACTTTCCTGTTTTTTTTTTTAAAGGCAGCATTCTTTCCAAGACTTATTTGGTGGCTTCTTGTAAACAAACAGTTTTAACCAAGGTCTCTAAAGGCAGCCTTTGTACAAAAGAATAACTGTTCTGGGAGGCTCAGTATGGAGCCATTGAAGACAAGACTCTATGCTATTCTGAAGCTCACACAAACGCAGGAGGGAGAGTGGGTGGGTGGACACAAGAGATCAATCTCTGGGCCTTGACAAATGGATTAGAGAAAGGGATCAGGGTGAAAAGAGAAAAGAATGAGTCAGGAGGAGCGACAATTATCCAAAGACCCTCATGAATACAAGGGGTTAGGGGCATTTCAGCAGAAAGGCAAACAGCCCAGCAGGATGAAGCAGCTAGCTAACTAGGTTTCCCTTTGCTCACAACTCTGCTCATAGATGTACCACTGTTTGGGGTAGGCATTATGCAGTTACTAGGAGTCATAGGCTGACATGAGAAGGAAGCCATTTTAAGACAGATAACAACAGAAGTTCTAAAGCAATATTTCCATTTGATAATTGATATTCTCACTCACAACATGAAAGGGAGGGGACAGGGTGGGGGGTGGGGTTGATATAGCTGCCCCAGACGTAGCTCAGTAAAAGGACCCCAGTTCTATAATTATTTTATTTAAACTTTGGCTCAAAGGTGTATGTAAGTTTAAAACAAACAAACATGTACTACAACGCAAGTTGATGTCACAACAAAATCTGGGAAAAATAATTTATTATCCAAATATCCAGTCTCCCCCGCGTTCCCGCCCTTGTGCAACCGCCATTTTTTAAAATAAAAATAAAATGTACCATCTGTGGTGGAAAATGAAAACTTTTCAAGTGTGAAATTGTGAGTGAACAAACAAGGCATTTCATACTCAATATCTGGGGAGAAACAATCAACTACAATTACTCAACTCCACTGGACCTAACTTTCCAAAACAAGTGCTTTTCATTTCATTTTCAAAGCAATACCCTGCCATACAGCCTTGTGATGAGAGTAAAAAAAATGACAGGGATATGACTGGGGAGCTAATCACTTAGCGCTAATATCATGCTTCAATTCTCCTTAAAAAGAAAAAAACTCAAATGGAAAGCCACTCCCCCTAATTATTCTCTTTCTTTTCTTTTTTTTCTACAGCAGCAGCAGCAGCTTTGAGGAGAGATGCCCTGATGCCACTGATAGATTGAAAACAACAGGTATTTCAAGTCCTGACTGTGGGATCTTTTCTGGGAGCAGCAGAGCAGAGGAAAAGGAAGTTCCCCTTTGAATAAAGAAGGCCCAGAAGGACAAAAGACAGATTTCAATCCTTGCACGGAACAAAAGCTTTATAGCAACTTCTCTCCTGCCTCTCACCAAAAGCTGCCTGAAATCTTGGACTGTAAGCCCTCATCACTGGCAGCCAGTGACGGAAAGGAGAACGTGATGTTGGGGAAGAGGCACTTCCTAAAAACAGGCCGCTGTAGTTAAGTGCCAACAGCACATAGTGCTTCAACACTGAGCAACAGTTAAAACAAAAAAAAACAAAAAACAGCCTCCAAAAGTCTAACTTTATTTTTAATGCTAGGCAAGGCCCATCTTGATAGTTTAGTTTCAAAAAAACAAGCCAAACTGAAGCCAGGCTAATTTTAGCAGAGGAATTTATTAGGCCTTGCCACATTAATGTACATCCAGCCATTGTATGCTTCAAAAATAGAACCTGGCTTATAAAATGGGTCCATGTCATCTTAATCAAGTCTTTTTTCTTTTTTTTTTGGTTCCACATCACTTCTAATGAAAATGAGAGGAACTTCTATACATTTTTTGTTTTTAGGTCTTAAAAGCAGCTTTGGCTGGAGTTTTATTTTTAAACGGCTGCATCTGTAACATAGCAGACGATGACTCATCCCAACTCAGTGGGGAAAAAAAACACACACCGTATAGTTTGGTTTCCCCGAGTCCAAGAAGATAATTGAGGCTGGGGTATCAGGAAGGGCAGCTCTGCTGCTGGAAGTACTATATATATATTAAAAAAAAAGAAGTGTGGGAAAGCTGCACCTTAAGTAAATAAGGGCAATAATGCATGTCTGGGCAGAAAGTGGGAGGCGAGAGGCACAGGAAGGCTTGAACTCTGGAAACAAAGCCTGTTGTTCTGGCTAGCAAGGAATGCAGGCAAACCCTCTAAGGCACATTCAGCTGGATGACAGAAGCACAAATCTTTTGCTGCTTTGGCTTGTGCATCTCTTGGGATCCAGCCCAACCAAAATAGGGCAAAGAAAGACGACAGGCTAACTGAGGGCGAGTCTGCACAGAGAGACAGTCAGAGAGCAAGAATCTCACCGCTTTTCTCCTCGGGATAATTCTGTTAGGGCCACTTGGGTTGATTTTGATCCTGTTTTTGTGTGTAAAAGGTCCCATTCGCTCCTTGCTTTTTTAAAAGCAGGCACACCTGCTTTTCAGCAATGTCTCCACAATGGGATAGGGCCTATCTGCCCCCAGCTCCCTCCATTTCCAGGCAGCCCGTGGAAGGAAGGGGTCTCAAATGAAAGCTCTGATGACCGAAAGGGGAAGGGCACTCGAGCTCATTTCCTTCAGTCGCTGTGGCTGCTTCATCATTGGAGTTTTTTAAGAAGAGACTGGACAGTCACTTGTCCGAAATGGTATAGGATCTCCTGCTTGAGCAGGGGCTGGACTAGAAGACCTCCAAGGTCCCTTCCAGCTCTATTCTGATTCTGATTCATAGTTAACATTTCTCTTCCCAACATAATCGTATTCCGTTTCTGCAAATGAGAAGGCCCTCAGGGGAGCAGCCACGCTGGGGTCATCCTGTTCCAGATTCCCCTCTTTTGCAAATATAAGGTGGAAGCCACTTCTAACATGGAACAAGGGCCTTGAGAGAGCGCAGAGTCTCCTACTGCTGCTAAATGTTGTGTACTGCACAAGGGCCCTCCCTGCCTGACCAATTGGCAGCCCCACTGACGTACGAGCACACCGGAACCATCATAAATACGAGTCAGTTGCCAAGCATCCAAATTTTGATCATGCGACCATGGGGATGCTGAAATGGTGGTAAGTGTGAAAAATGGTCATAAGCCACTTTTTTCAGTAATGTTGTAACTTTGAATGATCATTAAATGAACTGTTGTAAGTCGAGGACTACCTGTACATTCCTTTCCTTTTCAGGATTTTCTCCAGGCGGACACGGATCAAAGATGCCAGACATGGTGTTTCCCACCCACCCACCCCTCACCACTACAAGTAGTAGTCCTGCTTTCTACAGAGAGGCAAGAAAATGCTTATAAAGTTATTGGCAGTGGCCCACTTGTCTTCTGAAAAACTTGACTTTTGAGAGGACGTAAAACGGGGTGGGAGCTGTTTCCAGGGAGAGAAAAGCAGGGAGCTGATTGGCTTTGAGATTAAGAAAAGAGGAAGGAGTGTGTTGGCTTGGTGTGATGTGATTGGGCAGGCCTGGAGATGATTGGTCACAATGCTTGCCAGTGGAAGAGGAAGGACGAGGTCTGGTTGACCCCCTTTTCACTGTGCTTGCCACCGCTTTTTGGAATATAAACCTATCCTTTGGATTCAGACTTGCAAACCTCCAAACCTCAAGCGGTTCCCTGAGGCCAGAGATTTTCCTGATCTCCCCAAATGCTTCTGGCTTCGGTGACCGAGTCTCGAAGTCAGACCAGGGAAGAAACCCAAAACCCCCACAATAGGTCTGATTACACAGCAGCTTCTGGAGGGCCTCTGCCTGTCAGTCTCAGGAGCTCCCTTTCCTGTGCCTGAAACACAGGCAGCAATTACTCCAGGAAGAAAGGAAGCATTAAAAAGCAAAGGCTCCTATCCCAATAAAGCTCACCAGCCTCTATCTTAATGCAAACCCGATTCAAGGATGCAACATAATCACGATTCTTGGCTTTCCAAGTCTGGCTAAATGCGAGCTGTTCTCCCTACCCACCACTCACCCCAACCTTGTCTGTTTGCCAGAAAAGAAAGGAGACATCAAAGAACCACGGCAGCCCTCTGCCTCATCAAGAAGATCTACGGACGGACAAGATTCCATCCAAGCTATTAACCTCTCATCACTCTAAAGTCTGGCTCCCAAGAGCAGAGGACCTAAGGAGGAGGCATTAATCCCATCTCAAGAATGCTCAACTTGTGCCTACTGGTGGGAAAAGTTGAGGGAAAGGAGGAGGGGGGAGGGTAGGAGATGGCGAAAGCTAAAACCAGTCATATAATTACACTCACTAGAAGTAACTAAACGGATTACACACTAATGTTGGGCCAAGAGTTTAGCTACCATTCGGTACAGAAGGTTCACAATCTATTTGACTTCCTGCCTCCAGACCCAAAAGAAATATGTTTACATGCAACAGGCTTTTCCAAGGCATCTCCTCCAAACATTGTTTTCTTTCCCGAGCCCTGGGGTCGAGAATATTTGCTTCAAAATTAAACATCAAGTCCTAATGCCAACTCTTTAAAAAAAAAACTTTTTAAACAATTCTGAATCATTTAAGGAAGAAAAGATGTCTTTGCTTTTTACCTGCATTCGCCGGGTATTTTACAAGAACCATGTCTGGGGTTGCAACCCTGACGACAGATTGCTGAAAAGAGAAAAATGGAGAAAATTAAAAAGAAAGAAAATAGGAGAAATGAAGGAGAACATTTCTTGTACCTTGAATCCCCTGGAAAGTTTTTAATAGCCTAGTCAACACTGCAGTGGGCCTTCTAGAATGAAGCCTTCTAGAAAAGAAACTGAGATTCTTTGCGCCACCAACCTATAAAGAAGGGGTCCCAACTCCTTGGTGAAGGCTTCATTAACAAAATTACATGAGCCTAATGTTGAGAGTTCTAAAGACATTACTGGCCTGCAGCATTTTCTGTGTCTCAACTTAGTCTACACATTAATGCACCCACATATTATAGCTGCAACGTCATTTGCATAAAAGCACCTTCCACCTTCCATTGATAGCACCACAGCCAACACAATAGAAAAGGCTCCTTCACTTGCTTTCTTAGCATTAACAAAGGAATCTGGATTTTTTTTTAAATGCTTATTTGTGGGTGGAAATGGGAGATGTACCAGACTCAATGGGATCATGCCAGAAGTGGGTAAGGCCAAAAAGCAAAGCAGGCATGGTCATGCCACTATCTTAAGACATTCACAGACAACCCACACTCTTCCTGGATGTGTGCAACAATGTGGTCTCCAAAGGCCTTCTAGTGGGAGCCACCTGGGAGCATTTGCCAAGCCTAAATGGCAGCTGCAGGTATCCGAGTACAGGCCATTTTTAACAGAAGTCTCAGCACAGAGGGAGTCCCTGTCCAACTGCAAATCCACTCTATCTGATTTGCAACAAGTGTAGACCTCAAAAAAAATCTCACAAGGATTTCTTGAAAAATAAAACTAGAGAAGAGGTCAACTGATGGAAGTCTCAAGGGCAAAACATTCTTACATCGATACCCCCAAATTAACTTCTGTTCTGGTTAGTAGCAGGAGCTCAGGTAGCAATCTTTCCCTATCACTCTGCTACCTGCTCGTCTGTTTTGGAAATCTGAGGCTCAAACCTGGGACTGTGCTCCACGAAGTTGAACACCACGCAATTGAGATATAGTCCTTACAGAAGACACATTTGGTTACAATTTATGATACCTTCATGCTAAACAGTATTGTTTAGGTGACCCCAGGCTTTGGGGACTGGTGGTGACCTTGTCTGGAATGTTGGGGACATCCTGTGGGTGCTTACTAGAAGATGGCTATTGGGTTGGGGCGCATCCATTCACAAAATGGCTGACATAGAGGATATAATTCCAAATTATGATCCTTCTTGATACCTATTGAAGCCCCTCTTCAACCGAATCCCCCATTTACTACTGTCCTTCTTCCAGAAAGGGAGGAAAACTACCTACAAGAGGCCACGTTATACCAAGTCATATGAGGTACTGAATGGAAGTCACAACTCACAAAATAATCATGCATTATTAAACTAAATACAAACACAGCTTGGGAGGTCTCCTGGATATATCACTAGCTGAGAAAGCTTAGGCAGCAATGTTTAAGGAGTTTTGTTTTGTTTTGCCAGCTGCAGCTCTCCCTGGAGAAGTCAGTTATTCATCCGCTAGTGGTGTCCACATTGGATTGCTGTAACATAGCCTTTATGCTGTTTAAATCCTTTTAGAACCTTTACTGGTAGGGAATGTAACTGTTCAAGGATGGCTGTATCAGTAGGTGAAAGAGGTTGGTTCATGTGATAGCTGCATTTTGCCAACTGCACTGTGGGCAAGTACATTTCATTTACTGATCTAATCCGCTTTTCAAACAAGTTAAACTGGTATCATCATTACAGCTTGCAGAAGCAACTTGCTTTGTTTATCTGCATCTTGTATGAAGCAGTACTTCTTTTTTAGAATGAAGGTGAATATACACGTCCCAGGATAATGTTGCAGTATCCAATCTGGGTCGGTTACCGGGACCAGAGGTTTTGTCTTCTGAGTTTTCGGACTCGTGCTGGAGCCCTCCCCCGACCCAGATTGGATCCTGTAGTACTTCTTTTATCTGTTTTGATTTGTTCGCTATTTTAATTTCATCAGTTAATCTTAATTTCTCGGATTATAATGGAGGAAGACAATTTCTCTATTTATTTTCTCTACATATTACCTAATTTTATACACTTGTGTCTCTTTTGTTTACCCTTTTCTGAGCAAAAGAACCCCAAATATTTTACCTTTCCTACTAGACCAGTTTCCTTTGTTGATTATGGTTACTCTTTTCCAGCTGTAAATATCCTGAATTAAACTAAACTGTATACAACATTCAAAGGTAACCTCCCCATAAAAGGCATTACAGTTCTGGTACAGTAGCTGTTCATTTCTCCATATTTCCCAGCATGGAATTTGCCTTTATCCACAGCAATTAAAAAAAACACACTCCTGAATGTTTCATAGAACTCTCTTGACCACATCTGTATCATTCTCCCTACTCAGTCATTATGGACTGTGACTCCATTAGCACGCATGTGAAGCTAGAACTTTTTTTCTTAGAGTACACTACATTGGTCATTTAATTGACTATTCCTCTATTTTAGGGATATTCTTTCAGACCTTTTGTTGTCCTTGTGTTTTAATTGCCTTAGATGATTTGGTATCACCCAAAACATAGCCCTTCCCGTAGATGATTTGATGTAGCTGCCCTTTACATTAATGGGTGTAATGTCCCCTTTATTACTTCCATCGTGCTCCTTCATGACTTTGCTTACTGTTAATTTGTTCTGATCCTGTAAGCCAGGGATGTCAAACTCATGTCGTCAGGTATCGGGACTTTTCCCCCCTTTGTTAAACCGGGGGGTGGGGGGCATGGCCAGCACATGATGCATCCGGTCCACAGGCCGTGAGTTTGACACCCCTGCTGTAAGCCATCTAAAAGGTTTTGGACTCAAAAAGATCAGCCTAAAATATTTTTAAATAAAACTATATTCTAATTTTTCCCACGTTATGGCAAAAAACCACTTTTCTGAGCAGATGTTTAGTTGGCCTAAAAAGATAACCTTTTTGGTTTCTAGAATTTGGGAGTGGAGGATATACAAGAAACAGGACATGGGTATTACAAACCTTTGTTACAGTCAGGTCCCATCCAGCCTTCCAAGCAGGTTTTATTGCCATTCTGATCACAAGTATAGTGTCCAAAGAAGTCATCTCTTGGTCGACAAAGTTTGTTGCATCCAAAACCATAGTAGTGTTCATCACAGGTGACCCGGATCTGGTATTCAAAATGAGCTACGCCAGAATTTTGCTTCAAGACCTGCCACTGACGGCTTGGGTTGATCATCCCGGAATGTGATGCCTTTTCAATAATGCTATCTGCACCTGAAAGAGGAAAACTCAGTAAGAATGGAACAGGCACTTGGGAGGACCTCAATTATAGTGTTAATTCACCCAAGTAGCCCCAAGAACTGAAAGGTGTGGAAGTTAATGTAACAATATTGTCAAGTCTTGAACTGCACTAAAGTGTCACCAACGGGGAAACATACATTTTCATAGAAATTCAGAGCTACTTCATCCTTTGCTGTTGCTCTCCTGATTAGCATTTCTAAATACACTATATACATATAATCTGATAAACTTATTCCTACACAGAGTGCCTCGTGGCCCTGTTGTACCAGCTGTGCTGGCAACATTCTATCCACTAAATCAAACAATTATAAAGTGAACTTTACAAATCAAAAAAAGTGAATCTAGAAAACACATGCTTTATGAAAAAAACTTAACTCTAAATCTGGAGTGGAAGATAAAATCCAACACCAACTGATGAACAACAATTAGGGCGGCAGCACAAGGCTGGAACAGCTTTTCCAAAAAAGAGGAGCCCAGCTCCCACTTACAATGTGATGTATTCTGATCACTCATCCAACAACTTGATAGCCTTTGCATAGCATTTATAAAGCCTTTGGGCCATATACAGTAGAAGTGTTGCAACAACCTACTTGGACTTGGAAAACCCATGCCAAAAATTTCCAGACAAACAGGTCTAAGTAAGAAGTACTTTAAAGCAATAAGAGATGGTTGCTCACCTTCTCAAGTAACTTTTTAAAGCCAGTTATGATATTTATCCATCTTTTTAGATGCCAGTTTTCAAGCTACTTTAAGCTGTCATGATGTACACACTTAACTGTGAGTAAGCCTGATGAATTCATAGTGTCTGCGTGGACATGTAAAGGGCTAAATTGGAAAAATGAAGGTAGAGATAATCTGACAAGATTTCTCCATGATCTTTTTGAAGGAAGGGTTGGTTTCCAGGAAACGCATCCTGGTTCTGAAAGAAAGCCCTCAACTGCTGTGAGGTATTCCCAAAAACCTGAAAATTTCACATTAGCATGGAACATTGTTTATAGATCTGTGGTATTTCACTTTGTAGTCTAGCCTTGTGACTTCAGTTATCTGACACTGCCATAAGACTTGCTTTGCTAGCAGCTCTGGGCTATAGCAAGAACATTTTTTCAAGGCATAGAAAGGTGCCTAATATACTCAGAAAAAAAGGGGGGTGGAAAGAAGGAAAGAGATAAATAAGAGAGAAGCGAAAAAGTTGGCAACGATGCCAAGATGTAAGTAAGGTGACAGCAGGCCTAATGACAATAAAGCAAGACAACTTTAAAGAACAAATCTGCTCAAGCAGTTTTTTTTTAAAAGATGCAATTTTTAAAAACGTAATTTCTGTTTTGATGAATTTTGGAAAAACAATGAAAAAGAAAGTTCTGAACTCCTGGTTGCTCGCTTTGTAAAGATAATTTCTAAGTCTCCCAGGTTTTTTTATATATTTACGCAACAGGTTAATTTGAAGAGAAGAATATTCTAACTGTACATTGAAAAAGAAGCCACTTTTGAAGGCTCCCTTCAGCTGTATTGGTGAAAAACATCAACAAGCATATGAATGTATTCCACAGCCTTAAAGTAAGTTAGGTGGTGATAGTCCTATTTAGCCTAGTATTGTGAGTTACAACTTTTCATAGCTGTCCAGAGAGGGTCATAAAAGTTCTTCCAGTTCAGCTGAGAATACTTCAGCTGGAAGAAACTGAATCTAGACTTGTGCATGCAAATCATTTCTGAAGTTAGTCTCGCTTGCAGAACACCCATGGCAAAAAAATGTAATCCATGAAGTTATAAGAAAGGACAAAAGTCAATTCAGGTATTTCAAGTTGACGGCTATGTTACTAAGACAGCCTCCTTATTTGGTGTTTTTTTTCTCCCTTTTATCATATAAGAGCTTCAGGGAGGATTATGTGATCCCACTTGATATTGTGGGAGAGGCTCTGCTCCATTTTTAGCCACAGTTCTATTTCCAGCATTAAAGGCTGCTTTAATTATGGGCTAATAGAGGTATTCACTTCTGAACAACTAAATGCCAATCAAGCTTTTAAACCATTTGAGTTATTGCAAGAGGAATTGCAACTGAAATGTGGAATAGCAGTATATTCTGTTAAAACGTGTCCTGATTTCACCATGGGATCCAAACACATTCAAAGCCTACCAGCTCAGAAGTGCTAAGTTAGACAATTCTGAATCTGCAGGTTTTTTAAAATAGACAGTTAAAGAATATTGCGGAGATAGACACTGAAATAAAAAGTAAGAATATTATTAAATCTCTTTAAAATATTAGTTTAACAAATACAAAAAAAGGTATGCTGGAATTTTAAAATGATAGGGTGCACAAGATTTGGACTTGCCTCATTAAAGACCAGTTTTGGCTAAATGCTCGCCTATGTGTTCAAATGATTTTGGGAAAAGTAGTTACATTGTAAGGTGTGATTATGATTTTTAATATATACCGTGTTTCTCAGAAAACACAACCCACCTCAATAATAAGCCCAACCCTACTTTTTTGGGGGTGGGCCTAATATTGCCCCCACCCCGAAAATAAGCCCGGGAGGAAAATGGGGAGGGGGGACTTTCCTGCCTACCATCCTTCCCTCAGTCCCTCCAGTCAAAAAACCTCCATTCTGAAACTTCAGCTCGCACGCGTCACCCCCGGCCTCTGTTTTATCATCAGTGTCTTCCGGAAAGCCCTCTGCAGCTGTGAAACGGTCTCCGGATGAACATGCACGGCACCCCCGGCGTTCCGGAAAGCCCTCTGCAGCTGGTAATAGAGCGCCGGCTCGATCCGGAGCTCTGTTATTGGCTGCAGATGCCTTCCGGCAGGCATCTGAAAACAAAATAGAGGCC
>JANHFL010008594.1:0-24000 GCA_032468155.1 Oxyrhabdium leporinum
TGAATGAATGAATGAATGAATGAATGAATGAATGAATGAATGAATGAATGAATGAATGAATGAATGAATGAACGAACTAGGAATTATTTACATGTATGATAAGTTCTGTAGAGAAGAACCAAAATTAACCATCCCTCACCCTGTTCAAATCAACTGCTATTTTCCATACAGGAAGAAACCAACAATACTGTACAAAAAAAGTGATATGTAAAGTATTTAAAGATTTGAAATGGCAGTAGGCCATACTTTTGCTATAGCCAAGGACAATTTGTGGGCAAATTTAATGTTGGATTCTTTTCAATCCATTTTCTATCTACTCCCAGCAAACTAATAGTATATATAATACTATAATAATATAGTTCTGCCTCTGTCAATGACTTTTTTTGCAAAATTAGTAGAATCTCAGTATAGATGTCATGTGTAGTTTGATTTTTCAGGCAACACTACTAGAACATCAGCTCACAATTATAGATATTGTTCTCCTGACAGGATTGTACAACATGATTGAATATATGAAGGCTATACAAGTAGTCCTCAATTTACAACAGTTCATTCAGTGACAGTTCAAATTTACAACAAAACTGAAAAAAGTGACTTGTGACAATTTTTCACACTTATGACCATTGCAACATCCCCATGGTCACATGATCAAAATTCAAATGCTTGGCAACTGACTCATATTAATAATGGTTGCAGTGTCCCAGGATCATGTAATCACTTTTGGAGACATTCTGACAAGTCAATGGAAAACCCAGATTCACTTAACAACTATGTTACTAACTTAACAACTGCAGTCATTCACTTAACAATTGTGGCAAGAAAAGTAATAAAATGGAGTCGCAAAATTCACTTAATAACTGTCTCACTTAGCAACAAAAATTCTGGGCTCAATTGTGGTCATAAGTCTCAATTACAGCACTCTACAGATATTTTGGGACTACAGTTCCCTACCTCAACCGATTTGGAGGAAACCAAGTTAGAGAATACCTTGTAAGAAATAATACCATTTGAAGCATTTCCATAATCACTAGAACCAAATGCAGAAAATTGTAAGTACTCCAAAAAGAAAATCACAATCAGAAATTGCATCTTCTGAAGTTACTAAACAATTATAAAATGTAGCTGAACGCTAAATTGGTTGCACTAATAGCTATGTGTATAATATGCACAATATTGCCCAAGCTTTTGAATGATGTAATACTGGTCATAAATAAGGATGGTTTCATATCAGCTGGTCTCTAAGTGATTACAAATATAAAGAAGTCTGAGATGCTATGGTTATCATTGTTTATGAATGCACACTGATGTCTAAAATTGCTTTAGACAGCTTAAACCAGTTTACAGATCAAAAGGCCAAAATTATCCCTCTACTGGATAATAGCAATAGCACTTTGACTTATATACAGCTTCACAGTGCTTTACAGCCTTCTCTAAGCGGTTTACAGAGTCAGTATATTTTCCCCAACAATCTGGGTCCTCAGTTTACCAACCTCGGAAGGCTGAGTCAACACTGAGTCCAAGAGACTCAAACTGCCAAATTGCAGTCAGCAGGCAGTCAGCAGAAGTAATCTGCAGTACTGCACTCTAACCACTGCGCCAACACGGCTCTTAATGTTCTTAGAAATGTTCTAAGAAAAAAAGAAAAAGTACATAATATCAAATAGTTTAAACTATCAGATCCAAATTACTAAGTAAAACAACCAAGGCTCATTACTTTAGAATTAAAGCTAGCAAGAATATGTATACCGATTTGTGAGTTTAATTGTACATAAAAAAGAAGTTAAAGAAGACTGTGCTTCAATACGGCCTTGGTGGTACCATGATTTCATTAATTTTATTTTAATGTATTGCTTGTCAACACAATGTAATTATGTAACTGATAGTGAATTGAACAATAATTGCACACCAGCTTTTGCCAAGTCAGTTTAGAATATCAGTTAAGGTGAGACATAAATTCTACTTCTCTCTTACTTAAACAGCCAGATGGGTGCTTTAATGCTGCCTTCTGCCATACTCCTTTTCCAGCCCAAATCCTTTGCTTCAAGGGGTCTTAGAAAAAGATATTTAGGGAAGGAAGGAAGGGCAGAAAGGAAGACCATCATTGTCATAGTGGGAACGTATTGTTATTAGCAGGCAAACAAGGAAGGTAGGAGTGAGTTGAGCAGGAGATGGAAAGAGCTTTAGGCAAGGCAGGTTCTCCTACCTCCAGCAGAAATGGAAGAGGAATAGAAATTATGGTCTAATGTATTTTTATTTTACAAAACTAGATTCCTAACTATTGCACAGGATCAAATAATGTAGGTTTTTTTAAAATACCTATTAAAATAGAAATGTATATTGTATGTGACTCATAATTGCATCTGTAACTGTAAGTCTTTTGTTGTGTAATTGTTCCACTATAAGTAAGGTGCAGGGGGAGGGACAAATATTACTGCCTATCATGTGAGCGCAATATAGATTGAATACAATAATGTACAGTATTTCAAATCTCAATAGGGGCTAACAGCCTAATCTGCCATCGCATAGATTGTCCCCCCAAAAAGTGTGAGGATGTGTTTAAAATTCAAGAGCTATAGAAAAACTTTAATTTCATTAGCCACGAAGGAGTCCTCTAAGAGATCTTATAGCTAGAGACTAACAAAAATATAGATGGAACCTGTTTGATCACATTCACCAAATTGTACTAACCCAAGCTCAACTTCCTAGAACAACTTATATAAGCCCAAAAGCAATAGTTGAAAGACATCAACCTCTCCTGGGTTTTTGCTTTGTTTTGTTTTTTTTGTTTTTGCCATTTAAAAAAAAACGATCAGGACTGAGTGGTTCTGGATTTGGGGGACTTCTGTTCCTGGGACAATGTCATCTTTGATTCTGGATGGGATTGCACTGCCCCTTATAATCCTATTATACAACTTGGGCATTCTTCTCAACTCATGAGCCCTGCTCAAAGAGCAGGTAGCAGTCATGCCAAGGAGGGTTTTACACAGGTTTGTGTAGCACCAGTTGTGCATGTTCCTAGATTGGGAGACTTTGCTCACAGTCACTCATACCCTGGTCATCTTCCAGAGTGTGAATGGGGATTATTGTAATGCACTCTACATGCCTATGCCCTTGAAAAGTATCCAGAAGCTTTAGCTAGAATGACACACATTACACCCCTGCTCCACGAATTGCATTAAATTGCTAATTTATTTCTGGGTTCAAGTCTTGGATTTGATCTTTTTAGCCCTTCATGGCCTGTCCCAGGTTATTTGAGGGACTGAACCCTCCCAAATTACATCAGCCCATCCCATCAAATCCGGCATAATGGGAATGTTGCAGATCCCAACTGCTAAAGAGCTGCATCTGGTAGGACCCCACAAGTGGACTTTTCTGCAAAGATGCCCTCCTTATGGATCAGTCTGGATCCATTCCTGTTCCCTTGAAGACTTGGCTATATCATCAGGCATGGGGGCTCCAAGATCACACTCCATCTGTCACTCTCTCCTGGCCTTTTTTAATTGTAATATTAAATTTTAATTGATTTTTTTAAAATTATTATGAACCACCCAGAGTCATATTTTGTTAGATGGGTAGTTATGCAAAAATGAATGAATGAATGAATGAATGAGGTGTATAAATATGTAAGTAAAATTCCACCATAATCATGGAATTTTGGTACCTTACAGACTATATTATCAGCATGCCAGCTGAATTTGCCTGACAATCACAGAGCAATTCTAGTTATTAATGTTTTTATAACACACAAAACAGAAAATATACTTGTTTTTATTTCATGTTCCCAAAATACTAAAAATGTTAAATTCTTTTTTTTAACTTTCGTGTCCACTTTCTGTTTTGTGTCCACTTTCTCGGGAATGACTTCCACACATTTTTCTTTAACAATTCTATGACCCACAGATGTGTTCTTGTTTCAAAGCTTAGATCCTTCTCCGTGCCATCTCTCAACTGACCATTTTGTTCTTTATAACCATATGGAACCATAACCATATAGAAAAAGTTAAAAACCTTTTGAATCTGTTTCATATTTTTAAGTTGCAAGTTGTCTTCCCAAACTCCTTAAAAACATTTTAAACACATATATTAAATACAAGCTGCTAAAAAAACTAACACAATCTCTGTCATATTATTTGACAACTGGATGTCATTTTTGTACTACAGTTTATTTGTACTGTAATATTTTCCTGGTTTAAATTTGTTTTATTTATGTTACAATCTGTGCACCTTGTGGCATCCTTTATGGCCTTATATAAACAAACAGAAGAGAATGCAATGGCTCAAGATACTTGACAATCAGTTACCAAATTATATCCTTGACAGCTGGCTGCAGCCAAAAATGTAATGATTCAGCAATTTAATGGGTCTTGAGTTTGGCAAGAGTTCCCTAGTAGCTACCTCTAGGGAAATAAGATGATACAGGTTCAGGTCTCCGGCAGGTTTTCTAATTGTTTGCTTCTGGCATAAATCCAAAGCTGGAGCAGAGCTCAAGTAACAGCAGAGCCTGTCTTGAAGTACAGTGAATCTTGAGGCAGTTTTGCTCAAGTCTACAGGGAAGAATTAATTTATTGTGTAGATGGAGAATTGGCAAGAGTGCCAGTGGAAAGCAGAGCTTTAAACATTTTTTTTTAAATGAAACTTACCTCACATAATAATTACCTCTGTAAATACTATATTGAATTATTTTCTTAATTTACAGCACTGCTTGTGATAATGGCAGACAAGCCCTATCTTTCTTATTTTTCTCAACCATACCAATTCATATATTTATTTTTGTGAAGATAAATTGTGTAGGCAGAGGAAGAATGTCCAATTTTTCTAGGTCTGTTTGTTTATTTGATTACATCGCTTCCTGTAACTGTTGCAGCTTCAGTACTGCTCTTCTTCCCTACCACCGCTTGTTCAATTTCTTAAAATGATTTAGCCCAATAGTAATCACACAGTGAATGTAATTATGCTATTCTCTGTAGCAAATTGAATTTAGCAACTCCTGAACAAAATATTTTCAAAATGAAGGCAAAGTTTTCAGAATAAGTTAAACTTATTTTTAACCTTCCGTGTCTATAATTTTCCAGACAAAAATTATCTTGCAGGGCTGGTAAAATTATGGCAATTATTATGACTATATTTTTAGTCCTTCTGTGTTTGCTTTTCAGTAATGTTCTTCTCATACTTCTTTTTTAAACCTAAGTTTTTCAAATAAAAAAAGCCACACACAACTAGGCACCACATAAATATGATGCATAGAATAGCCCAAAGCACATATTCTGTTAGAGAGAAGTTCCCTGAAGATGGGCTCTAGCACAAGTTCTGAAAGTTCGAAAGACTAAACCTCTGGTCGCAGTGACTAATCAATGATTATTTTATTTGTTACAGAATTGGCCCAACTTTATCTTCCTCGTGTATTGATTTATTTTTTTCAGTTATATAATCTACATGTCTGCTGGACACATATATGATCACCATACAGAAACACTTGCCAATTTTGCTGATATCTCTCTGCCAATTCTACCTGAATTGGGAACACAATGCATAGACAATAATATCATAAGCAGCATAGAGGAAATTTTTAATTTGTAATCTTGAGTGGGAAGAATAGAATGGGTAACAATTTATACCATTCTTCCAAAGTTAGATCGGTTTCGCCAAACTCCTTAACTTTGGTTATTTCAACCTTCAAAAATGTTTTGGTTATTTAATTCATAAAAGCAGAAAGCGAACATAGCATCCTATACCATTTCAATGGTTAATCGAAGTATAATGGTATGACTTTATATATTAGAGAAATTCTGCATCACCACAGGTTGTCAGAAGGGAATGGCAGACAAATTTAGACAATATATCTATTCAAAGGCATCTTGCGTATAGTTCTTGACTTACAACCAATCTATTACAACAGCATTGAAAAAAGTGACTTATAACCAGTCTTTGCACTTAACAATTGTTCCGGTATCTCCATGGTTATGTGATCAAAAATCCAGGCAGCTGGAAACTGGCATGTATTTATGAGTTATGAGATCACCACTTGTGACTTTCCCAGCCACCTTCCATCAAGCAAACTCAATGGGGGAACTGGGTTAACTTAATGACAGTATGATTCACTGAACAACTGCAGTGATTTGCTTAACAACCACAGCAAAAAAGATCATAAAATTGGGCACTTATTAACTGCCTTGCTTACGAATGGAAATTCTGGTTCCAACTGTGGTTGTGGTACATTTTGGACAATCTACATTATACTTCTTATGGCATTATTTCCTTAATCCCACATATATCAAAAATAGAGCTATATGAGAGAAACTTTGGTTCTTACATGCAGCTGTCTTCACATAACACTGATATCTAATAACACAACAAACACTCCAGCCGTGCCTACTTTTAATATTCCACATAATATGTAACAAACTCTTCTCACCCTGCTTCTTTCTTGCAGCTTCCTGTGGTGTTTAAAAGGATTGTTAACCAAAGAATTGTTAACCATAGTCTCACTGCATGAGTGGATCCAGAAACCCACCATTTTCAGTATTTAATATAAAGACCAATCTCTCACCTCTGAGAAGATGAGCCAGTGGCTGAGTGATTAACTCTGGAGCCTTTCGGAGAAGCTCTTTTGCTACAAGACAGGAAGCAGATGCCAACAAATCATTTTGCTCTTCGGGGATGATGACTTTGACAACAGCTGATTCTAAATTTTTATCTTCGCTATAAGAGAAAAATGTTAAAAGTCGCTCATTATTTCAATTGCATGTATTGCTCATTATTTCATTTGTGCAGAACTGATAATTTTCCTGTTTCTAGTCTGGTATTTTAACCACTACACCAAACTGGCTCTTAATATAACATTGGATTTAATATCATCATCATTCTGGCCACTGTCTATCCACTGCATGTTTCCAACCAATACGGTCCTGAGCTTTCCTTTGCCAGTTGGGCTCACAATACTTGCTGGTGTCATTGCTCCATCTTGTTTTCGGTCTCTTTCATGGATGCTTTTTATCAAGTGGAGATTTAATCTAAATATAGCTAGGTAATATTGCTTTTAAATACGAAATGAACCTACCGTGATATGCTAATAATTCCTTTATATTATCACTTGGGCATATGAAACCAATGATAGCCAACAGCATGAAAAGAACACCATAAATTTATCTGACTGATGGTATTATATGTGCTAAGAACATTCCCCAGCCAAGCTGTGATAGGAATGACTTAAGCATACAGGACTCTTGTTGGATAAAATCTGTTTTTCTGTTGAGGAAACTTTACACTAATGAAAAGCAGCTCTGTTAAGACTATAACAATTATAAGCCATGGGGCATTGCTGAGAGAGGGGACATTTTTGAAGGGTGTTTTTGAATTTCTGTTTACACAGAATCAACCCCTGAATTTAGCTAATGACGGCACATAAATTCACCTTGCAACGAGGAGCTGTAAAGACATTAAAAAACATGTGTTTCACAAGAAATTTCACACACACACACACACATTTTCTCTACAGTGCTCCAAGGATATATTTACACTAGCACTTCAATAGGGGGAGGTAAGAGTTTCCTAAATTTTCTAAGATTACTCCAGTTCTATTTGTAGTTTAGTTGCTAACATTTTTCAGCACCTGTCATTTGGGTGGGATTGTTGGGAGTTTTAGTTTGTAGCACTTGAAGAACATATATTCATTACCCATATATACAATAACTGTAGCACAAGAGTTTCTTGTGATGAAATTCCTGACTCCTTCTAGAAGCAAACCCCCCCCCCATATTGCTAGTAGTACAAATTTGAAAGAACGAATTTCAGGACTGAGATAGTAGAGAAGAGACAAGATGGATAGTCTGTCCCTGGAAAAAGTGGGAGGGGAAAAAGTGTGGAAGATGAGGCAAAAACCTGTCTACACCAATCATGCAAAGAATATCCTGTTACAAAATAGTACACTTTTTGTGTGAAAACTTAGTAAAAACTGGATGGACATGTTCCTTAAAGGAGATTCCAGGTTCAGATAAGGTGGTTGTTTTTTTCAAAGCCTACAGTAGGAAAGAAAAATATTGAACTCTGCTTCTACCGTTAATCTCAAAGTTACTATTCTTCTCCTTTTGCTGATGCCATTTTATGACCCCGGCATTTAACATAAGTTGCACACCTAATTCCAACTGAAATGTCATGCATTACTTAAATAATGTCTAATATATTCCTTAAGTCAGGACTCTACAGCTAGAGGTAAGTGAATAAGGCTTGAGTAAATTATCTTCAACTCCAAACACGAACTGCCTAAATGTATGTAGTAAATGACTTGTGAGTGTTGTGTTCCCTAACATTTCATTATTCTTTTAATAGTATAAAACTTGATGAATATCAGTTATGCAAAAGTAACCAGTAATTTATCCAAGAATAAGATAAACTATGAGTAAAGACGATTTCTAGAAGTGGCTATACATGAAATTGTCTATGGAAATTCTCTGTCATCCAGGTCATACATCCAGTTGTTTGAAAAACATCTTTGGGATGTACATGAATCTGTTCAAGCAGGGTTTGCTAGTAATAATGATGAATAAGGAATTCAAGATGATACCTTGTCAATGTACTGCTGTGAATTAGCGTAAGAAGCAATTTCCCTTCGCTGTTCAGTTGGTATAAATTGATTTCATCACGGAAGATGTGGAGAGACTCTGGGATATTCAGCTCTTCTAAAATAAATCTAGTTTCTGGGTGGTAGCAGATTTCTCTTCTTGATATATTCAGTACTGGCAAACATACGATGTTAGATGGACTGACCTACATCAAGAGAATTCCTGGAAATTAGAAAGCACTCCAATAGTGAGGATAACAATTTCATTAGGAACTGACACTACACCCTGGATCAAATTTGCACTTCTATGAAAAATGTTTGATTCCTTGGGAACTTTTTCACTGCAACTTTGTAGGTGACATTTTTTCCAGCCCAGAAATAGATGAAGTGGAATAGATATTATGCAAGCATCTTCATGAATAAAAAAGAGTGTAGGTTTATTATGATATATGAATATTAAATATTAATGACCCGATGTTCATGTCTGATAAAGTCATATCAATCTAAGGTAATTGACAAAATTTATTGAACAAACCCTAGCAACCTGGTTCATACATATATCTATGGTCCAAGCCCAAAGGCCCAGAAGAAATACTATGCCAGGAGATCAGTTTTGAGCAAATTTCTTTTCAGTTATATAGTTAATGGAAGGAGTAGGAAAAGAAACTTGCCTGCATCCACCAAAAACTGTGCAGCTTTACTTAGTGGGTATGTGTAGGTAAACAAAACAAATCTCCATGCAACAAATATTTTAAGTATAAAAACAGTTTATAAGGAAAACTATATGGAATAGTCAGAACAGAATTCTCAATTTATACAAATTATATAAGTAAAATATTTTTTTGATAACTGCTATAGTTATTAGACAAACATTAGAGATTAAAGCAAATAGCCTTGCAATGGTTCAAGGTTATTAAATCAGTTTTGCTAGGATATAGATGATTAATATTTATATGATACTGGAGTTACAGTGATTGAAACATAATGACATACAAAATGTTTACCTTTTCAAGATAGTAGGCATAAGCTAAAGCAGAAATAAGTGAATCCAAATCGCAGGATTTCTTTCCAAGGACTACATGTACTTTATCCAAATGTTTATTGCGACTCTAAAACAAAAGTCAATTTTAAGTGGTTAAGGAATGGAGACATATATTATTTCTTGAAACAGTAAAAAAAAACACTATTTATTGCATAGTAGCAGGCCATCCTTGCTGCTTGATACATATGAGACTAGGAAGGATATAACAAAGGTAGAAGCCCAGCTCAAATGTTAGAGAAACACTAGTTCTATCTATGTGAACAAGCAAAGAACATAGAACAATCTTTATTATAGTCACAGACCAGCACAGAAAAAGCAAAAATAATCCAATCATTCCTAAATCCTCTCTCTTCTTTTTTATGTCAGGGACTCATCATGTCTGTTTCTAGTTCTAAACAGACTATAATTCCTCATTATAGTAGAACCTTGTTACTCATTGTTAATTGGTTCTGGGAGGTGTAATGAGTACCACAAATGATGGATACCAAACATATTTTTACCATAAGGAATAATGTAGCGAGCCACAAGGCAGCTGACACTGACAAGTTTTAGCTTGTGCATTGAGAACCAAACGAACGAGGAGTACCAGGACAAAATGTTAATGTCAAAATGTATCGAGTGCCAAATTTATGAGTTTCAAAGCAGTTGAGTGCCAAGATATCCCCCTGCACAGGCCACCACAGTTTGTTAAACATCTAGCTATTGGAGAGATGAGGAGCAGGGGTCAATTACCCACATAAAGTAGTTCAGTACAAATTGAGAATGCACAGTGGGCACAGAATATGGTCAGTTCTATAAGGAATGGTCAATAAATGTATGAAACGTTAATCCTGATTCGTTGGCTGAAACACAGGGATATGTCAGGTATTTTAATTTTCGTTATCCTAATAAATAGATACTTATTTCTTCTCAATATTCCTTATTTTTGGATAACTACTTTTTAATACTCCACTTCCAGACTTTCGTTCAATTACCTTTATTCTCAACACTTTCTTTTTCTTAAATTATTTATATTTTTATCCGCCATCAAACTCTTCAATAACGTCTTCTGGGTGTGGAGTGAGAGAGAAAAATAAGTGCTGCTCTCGATTGTACATATGCCTGGGTACTTACTATCTCACAGAGTCTACTTCCTCTGATTATACACCCATAAATATTTTTGCATATTGCATTAACGTTACTTGGTAAATATGTGATTTAAATGAATTAAGCTCAGAAGAGGAAGTCCATGTGGACAGGCCAAATCATAAAATATTACAACAGATGGACAGGGTGTACTTGCCTTGAAGCAAACTAAACAGATTTAGAATAAAATATTACGTATAACGATTAATGGTGCAAGACATAGTGGACATGTTGAAAGAACTACTGTAATGTGTCTAAAGAAAAAAAGAACATCCATTCCTAACTATTTTAAATTCTCCATAAAAAAGATGAGAAAGAAATCTGTCTGTCCACTGTGTTACAACTGCAGCTTCATGCTCTATAGAAGACAGCAAGAAAAATAATCAATTTGCATAGATAACTGGCTGAATATTTTCTTCAAGCCTTCCTCAATTAGTCGGTAAGATGTTGAATTCCACACAATACCACCTTCTCAAACTTGGAAGAGTTGCCAACTGAATATAAACATTCTCATAATAGATGCAATCACTAAGTGCCAGCTTTTAGAGATAGGCCAGGTCAGCAAACAGACAGTGCAAGAACACAGAAGTGTATTATCGCACAGCATAATAACAGAATCTTGAAAGTCAAAGAAATTTCTTTCTGTCCCTTCTTATACAAAGTAAGGACTGTTCTCTTTCTCACGCTTCCTCCTTTCCTTTCTTTAACCACACTCCTTCAGAGTATCTACACATTCCTCTAAAGCAATCCTACACAACGTGCGTCAAGCAGCTTTGTGCAGCCTGCAATAATTTTTGAAAACTCAATCAATCCACTGCTGCCAAATGTCACCATTGCAAAGGATCTGCTGCCATTGCCTAGGCTACCCATATATAAAATAACTGTAGCACAAGAGTTCCTTGTGATGAAATTCCTGTCCCCTTCTAGAAGCAGTCTCGCGCCCCCCCCTTCCACTTTGCTAGCAGTACAAATTTGAAAGAATGAATTTCAGAACTGAGATAGTAGAGAAGATACAACTACACAACCACCTCCAGCCTGAAAGACATGCCTCCAGTGTTTCCAGTGCTCACCAACACTGCCAGCAACATTGCTATTGCCTCTCCACTACCCTCTGAACAACTGACTGGCATGCCGACTCTTCTTTTGTGGCCAGTAAATGTAGCAATGTCACCCTTTCCCCTCTATGTATTGTGCTGGCCTGCTCTACACCAAGTCATTGGAGTTGAACCAAATTTTATTGGTATATGGCTCTTCGGTGTTTTATTTGCTAATGCGTTTTGGCTTAAACAAAAATGATTGCCTTTGAAGCCTTAGAGCAATAAAACTGCTTTCTGTTTTGCAAGTGGCTTAGGATACTTGATTATTAGAATCAACAAACAATCCCTGAATTAACCGGGCCTTCTCTCTAAAATATTAAGCAGGGATATTAATAATTAAAGGACAACTTACATCTTGGGAATTCTATATATAACCAGTTCATAGCAATTTCATATCTATTTTAGAACAATAAATGTTGGCCAATGGGCAGGAAAATCATGTATCAGACTCTACTGTCCTATCTCATTATTCTGCTGGACCTTTTAGACGCATCTGTCAGAAGAGAATATTGATTGTGTTTATTCTTGTATTTGAGTATTAAATTTTAATCTCCATTTTTGCTCTAAGTCTAAATTCTGCCACCTTTTCCCCCAATCTTTTTTTAAATGCATCTCTAAAAATGGTACATGAAAGTGAGTGTGGAGCTTATCCCAAAATCGTTGCTCATCCCAATTCAATCACTACTATCCTCCATTGCACCAGGGATTGAAATTTGAAATAAAAATAGGAAGTAGTAGAGCAGCCACAGGAAGCAACAAGAAGAACTTAACTAAGCCTTATGAAGAGAAACTGAAAAATTATGCAAAACCTTGCAAAAAGGAAATAAGTACAACTGATCTCACAAAAGTCAAAAACATGCCTTTTATTTCTCCAGAGGGTAAGACATTGGATAATGTCTTTATTACTGAAGTTGCAGGAAGACAGATCCTAGCTGAATGTGAGGAAAAGCTTCCCAATAGAAACAGAGGTTTGACTGCAAACACAATTACAGAAGGATTTGCTTAATTGTCCTGCATTAGACATATTCAGAGACTAGATAAATAGGCGTCTGGGATATTTTATTCTGGATTTCTGCTTTCAGCAAGAATTGGATTTGGTAACCTAAATCCTTTCCGGTTTCATTCTATTTCATAAAAAAAAAGTAGTTTCTTCTTTTTTAAAAATAAGAAGGTTCTGAGTTAATGAGGTTAGTTAAAATAAATATTCTTGAAATTAACTGGAAAAATTCCAGTCAGCATTAACACTGGAAAGCATCAGATGGACATCATGGAACCACAGCAAGACAGTAACACGACTACACGTTTTGTCTTAAAAATGGGCTGTTGGTGAAATAGGGAAGATCTACTCTAAAATTGATAATTCATAGGGGGAAAGTGGAATACAAAAATGGGGAATTAATATGTGGCATTTTAGAACTTTATGGTCAGGTTTTGATCAAGAGGATCACAATGAAAGTTAAAATAACCTAGATGTCAGTCAGTAGAACCTTTCACAACCTTATATACACATACCTCAACTTTAAAAAGCACTACAATTTTTTCCTAAGAAATCAAGCACATAACTCAATGGCCATTCTTTTACAGAAATGTTATGAACTTTACTCATAGTCTTCCTAACAATCATTGAAGGCTCCGAAAGCCTCTGAATCTAAATATGATAAATTCATGTGAATATGATATATTCTTAGCAAAATGAATGTAACCATATTGCTAGAGGTTTATTCCAGTTTTCCATTCTTTTCTGCTTTGAAATATTGAAATATTTTTAATACTGATATGGAGGCTATTGGCCTCGCCTAAGGTCACAAGACTTTTCATGTTCTTTTACACTCTAACCATAGATGTGTCTTTCAAACAGTTGCTAGCATAATTATGTTTCAGCAAAACTCTTACATCTTAAAAATGTGGCTGCTTTGCTTTTCCAGTAAATGCTTTAAAAAAGAACTGGAGGGACTTTTAGTTCATTGCAGACTGTTAGCAGTTTAAAACACACACTGTTGTCTACACTAAGTAAGTTCATAATCACATTTAAAACTAAGTGATCTGTGCCACCAGCATATTAAAATATATGATAACAAATACAAGTCAGCATTTTTCCATGCCATATGCTTGTAAATCTTATTCTACAGGGAACCAATTAAAAGTATGGAAAATTTGAAACAACAAACATATGGAGTAAGACAGAGCAACTTATCTTGTCACCATGCTGCTTGCTCAGTACCTTGATCAGGGAACTGATAATATTGTATTATGGCAGAATTGACTGTTAGTTTAATTAAAGCCAATTTAAAAGCAATATATAGTCTTTATTTAAAATCCTGGTTCTCGGATCACTATATTTTATGGACTGATATAATATGTAATATCAACTACTAATACGATGCTACATGGGGGCAGGACAGCCCTTATAGCATCATTTATCTTTCTTTCATATGACTTCTTAATTCTTTCTCCAAGGGTTGTTCTCTAGCATACAACCTAAAGTAAAATTAGGATTATTTTCGATCCATTACATAGTAAAGAGGCATGAAATCAAATTTAAAAGGAATTGAATTTCTGCAACATAAAGAAAAGGTAATGGTTTATATTTTAAGCATGTGTAAAAATTGTAATTGGGGCAGGAACTGAATGTAATTGTTGCACTCTGAACGTATAGTGATAGTGATGCTTCTCTAGAAACATGAATAAATGGAATAGACGACATATATTGTACTCTAGGACAGATGAGGTAAGAACTGTGATGGTTATCATTAAAGACCAATCTAAAGACCAGTAAGTGAGACCAATACTATACTGTAAGCCCAATACAGCTTAGAAGAATGTTTTGCAATTCATGGTGCCTCTCATTAGAAGACATTCTGGTTATCCAGATTCAGCTTATGTCCAGATGATGTTCATAGACTTATTAAAGCATGTCTAGCTAGATTTTGCGCAGCAGCACAGAAGATTCATCAGACTTTGATGGGCCAATATCCTGCCATGCATTCTTTGTAACTATAATTCATTCAAATTTTAGATATTCTTACTTTGTTGATATGAATAGTTCTAGTCTGTTGTAATTTTAGATATTATCATATTTCATACAATTTTAGGATTTACATTATTATTTAATATAGGCTGTGTCTCACGTATAGATGTTAATTATGAACGAAGGTAAATATACCTGTTCCAGGATAATATTGCAGGATCCAATCTGGGTCAGTCATCAGGTTTTGTCTTTTGAGCTTTTGGACTGATGCTGGATCCCATCTTCAGGGAACTTCTCGGTGTGTTTTGGACTGTTCTGTGTGTGGTATTTATATGGTGACTGTTGTATGCAGCATTTTAGACGTAGATTGGGGCGTTTAGATGTAGACTGAAGAGGGGATCCAGCATGAGTCCAAAAGCTTGGAAGTCAAAACCTCTAGTCGCAATGACCGACCCAGATTGGATCCTGCAGATGTTAATTACGTTGTTTTATAAATGTATTTTTAACTCTGCCTTAAATTTTGTTTTGTTCTGTAGTGGTCTTTGACCACAAAAAAAAAATTGAAATTGCATTGATATTTCATTTAGCTCTCCTGTTTAATTTTCTCCTCGCCTGAATATTAAGAACTCAGAAAGATTCTATGTATCAGTGTCATCTGCTTCAAATATGCTTTGTGAAACAGATTTCTAAAACTACTATGTCTGAACTGTTTGTTTTGAAGGTTAGGGCTTCTTATATTTCAAGATGAATAATCTTTCATTGCAAGAGAAAAGTAAATGTGACATCCAGTCACTTCTTACATTAATTACAGATATGTATTCATTCTAGGCCTCAGGGGAATATAGCTTCAACATTGCTTCCTGTTAAAAGAGGCAGTCAGCTAACCCTACATGTATTATCAAGTGCCTCTGATTCACTTCTTAATGACATCCTCATTAATCTCAAAGTTTGCAAATATATATATTAATATGTCAGGAAGTAAATCTAAGGGAAGCTCACTTTCTTCTTATTTCTGAGTATAGCCTCTTTTGAGTACGTTTGATACAAATTGTCCATTATGGAAAGAGTAATCTTATGCTATTTATCTGGTTGTGTTAGTTTAATGCTAGAAAATCCAATAATTGCTTCAAGAATTCCTCTACCAATCAACAAGATAAGGTTGTTGGGGACTTAAATGAAGGGACATCCCAGTGATATAAATCTAGTGAAAAAACAGAAAAAACATACACCACTCTCTTTCTTCTTCTCTAGTTGCATATCAACAAGAAAATCATTATTGAAAAGTAAGAGAATTCACTACGTTTATCCCTGGACCGCAACTGGTATATTTCAAAAGACTTGACATGTACTTGTTTTTATGCTGTACTGTAATCTGTTTTATAACATGATGTATAATAAATTAACTGTCAGATTGTGTAGTAAAACTGGCCTTTTTTGTTACTGAGGATGTGATTCTTGGATTTTAACAGATCTCGTATATTGTAAGGCTCGAAATCACTTTTTTTTAAAAAAAGTATCAATACCCTAATATTTTTTGCCATTATCTTCATTCAAAACATTTCTTCTCCCACTACAAAGAAGTTAAACAAAATAACAGAGTTGGGAGGGACCTTAGAGGTCTTCTAGTCCAACTCTCTGTTCAGGAAACCCTGTACCATTTCAGACAAATGGTTATCTTTTTAAAAACTTCCAGTGTTGGAGCATTCAAAACTTGTGAAGGCAAGTTGTTCCACTGATTAATTATTCTCACTGTCAGGAAATTTCTCCTTAGTTCTAAGTTGGTTCTTTCCTTGATTAGTTTCCATCCATTGCTTCTTGTCTTACCTTCAGGTGCTTTGGAGAATAAACATCTTATAATCACAGTAATTAACAGCTAAATAGTTCACCTAGCTGTTTCACGAAGGAAAACTAATTTCTGACAAATGAGCTATATGCTATATTTCTGCAAATTACTTTTGAGAGTCTAAATAGAAATAAATACAATATGACAGAACAATTCAGGAAAGGGAATTCCCTTAAACTAAATGTGGTTTTCAGTCACAAGTAGGTTAAAATAAAAGGCACATTAAATGTTCTCTTTGGGGGAATTCAGTATTAAATCATTACGCAAACTGGATGTTAAATAGAAGCTATTATAACTTCAGAGTGGTTAGCTTACTAAATAAAATCTACTCATCTATCAAAATGCAAAAAAATATGCATTTTATCTTGCATGTTTTAAAATTGTGCAGGTGGCAGCAATGTTTAAACACAGCTGTTATTTTTTAATCATTTATGCAGAGAGAGATTTGTCTGAGGACTCTTATGAAAATATTTTTTCATGCTTAACTTCAACACGTCATTTCTTGAAATAATAAAATACAAGTAAAACATCATCTTTACTATTTTAACTTCATTCTTGAGATCATATATACTGTTTTTCAGAACAATGTTTTCCAAACAAAGTTTGAATTGTTTCTTAAGAACAATTTAATATTTTCAATGTCAGTTCTGTAGTACTGATAATTTAACATTAGTTGCATTTTTATTAATCTAAGAGTATTATATCTTTTAAGCTCTCCTCATTGGTTTGAAACATTGATCCATGGAGCCACTACAAGTTAAATGTAAATGGATTCTACACTGAATCATCTTAATTCATCTTAAACTAAAAGAATCTTGAAAAATATATGTTTTCATTTAATTTTCAATAAATTTATAATGAGCCAAATGAACACACAGTTGCTATCAACAGTCTTTGTTTCTAAGAAGACAGTAAGTCTTCTAAGAGATCAATAGTCTCTTAGAATAGAAGATTAAGAAGCTGATTTTGCAGAATTTTTAATTCAATATTTAGTATTCTAATTAGCAGAACATTTACAATGGGACCACCAGTTTTTATGCATTTGCGTCTGAAGATTTGTGGCAAGAAATATTTTACAGAGTGCTCCACATGACAGGCAACAATATATTTTGACATGAAACATAAATGCAACATAAAACTAGGCACTATGTATATAACTTTGAGCATAATATAAGAAGAAATATTTCATTCAAGGTTTTATCATTGCCCTTCTTTCTGCCCAATCCCTAGTATGTATACTATTTTATTAAGATATTGAGACTGCAGAGAATCAGGCAACTCAGAATTAAGGAAATGCTTTCAATCTTTTACTGCACATCCAGAAACTGTTTTGAATAAAGGAAACATCAATTAGGTTCACCATATTCAATCAATGAATTAATTTCATGGAATTAATTCACTCATTGCATATCAGCTTTAGCCGCAATAACTAGCTACATTCCCTTCATGAGAGGCAGTCAAAGTTACCCTCCTTGATCCTATTTTATATATAAATACTTATAATACTGGAATGATACCATTTTTGGCCAAGAACAGCCCTCATTAGAGACTGATTTCAACTCTATTGCTTTCCCCACTTCTGGCATACTTCAAACAAAATCATTACATGAACTGATGTGATAATGCATTATTCAATTGGATCAAGCCTGTACCACCTATCACCGGTACTGTGTTAAATTAATAACTCACATGTTTTAATAAATCATATTTTTATCCAATATTACTAGTAGAGTTAATAAGTGTATCCTTATCAACATGTCCAATTTTTATATCTATACTAGGTATTTTATACAGAAGTCATGTTCAACATGAAATCTTCTGATTATTTCCAAGAAACAAAATTTTATATCAGCTTGTAGTATGAGGATAAAAATAACATACTTCCAATTTCTGAAAGGTCTTGTTTTTAAGCCCAGTTATTTGTTGCAATATATTTTATGTGCTTACTATCTAGATAGCATGAGTGTTAGATTATTATATGTGAGAAATTGTTTATTTTAGAATGATGTATATTCTGTACATTTCCTCAACATGCCCTCCTTTTCTTCATCTGGGATAGTTGTTGTAACCTTATTAAACTGACCGCATAATGGCATTCTGCCATAGGACAAAAACACCAATCCACTAGATCCACTAGGATCCACTAGAAAAAGTTGCATAATGATTCTTAAATATTTTGGGTCCAAAATATAGGTGTTACTTCTGTGTTTTAATTGGCTGGGTCATTATTTCTTTTATTAAAAATAAAAAGGCATAAAGCTGAATATAAAAAATATAGGTGCATACATAGTTCACATATAAGATGTTAGAAATAAATACATGGAGTTTTTACTGGAATTTTTAAATCATATAATACACATTATGGAGTGTAGAATTGTATGATGCTAAAGGTTCTCAGATTCATATCAGAATTCTATGAAGCTGAAAACTGTTAACAAATTATTCTCTTTAAAATATGAGACACACTTATACAAGTAGTCCTTGAACTATGATGGGCCACTTAACAAATGTTCAAAGTTACAGCAGACACCCCAAAATTACATTAAGTTCTGCTTTAAAGTTACAAAGGCTGAAGTACCTTTGGTATAACCAACCACAGGGATGCTGAAGCCAACCCACACCTCTCCCCCATCCTATGCTGGGACCCCACAGTGCTTGGTCCTGCTCCCCACACACCCATCACATTTACATTTTGAAGCTCTCCGGACCTCATGTTAGGAACATGTTCCTGGGCCACACAATGGCAACCAGAATACATCCACCATTTTGTTCTACCTCCTTGTGGATGGAACAAAAATGGTGGCTGACAAATGAACTGTTGCATGTTTATGCCTTAACAAGGTCTGCACAGTGCTGAAGAAACTTTTGAGTTCCAAAAAAATCTTCTGCAGTGCTATGCAAATCTTGTTAAGGCAGCAAAACTAAGCAGTTTGTCCCTGGGCCATGGGATGGTGATCCAAATGTGGCCACTATTTGTGGATGAGGCAAAATGATGGCCAGTTCTGGAACCACACCCTGCAGCTATCCAAAGCCAATGGTTGAAATCAACCATCACCAACAGGTTGAGATATCTTCAGTATGCTAATGATACTCAACTCTGCATTTCTAGCCCTGGTGACCCAAGTGATGTTATTGCTGCCTTCTCATGATGCCTGGAGACCATGGGACTCTGGATGAAGGAAAACAGGTTTTGATTAGAAAGATTTAATCTTAGCAAGATTGAATGGCTTTGGGTGCATGGAACCCCAAGATGTGGGATTTTGTCATCTTTACTTCTGGATGGGGTGGCACTACCCCAGACAGATTCAGTCTGCTTCTTGGGAGTTCTTCTCAATTCATGAATCCAAGAGCAAGTGGCAGTCATGGCTAGGAAAGCCTTTCCACAACTTCAGATTGAGCACCAGTTGTGGCCTCCCCTGGATCAGGAGTCCTTGTGCTCAGGCATTCAAGCCCTATTCAACTTGTATTTGGACTATTGCAACACACTCTACATGGAGCTATCCTTGAAATGCATTTGGAAACTATAGGTGGTGCAAAGTGCAGTGGCCTGGGAAGTTTTTAGAATCCCAAGACTCCATGTGGCCCATGTCACATCACTGCTCCATGAGTGCACTGACTGCCTCCGGGTGCCCCTGGGTGTAATCACCTTTAAAGCTATTCATACCATGGGTCCAGGTAATTTGAGGGACCGTCTCATCCTAATGGGATTGGCCTGTATCTCCCATGTCAGCAGGGGAGGCCTGCTGTGGGCCCCATTGGCCAGGGTATTCTGTGGGTGGGGTCCAGCAGAATTTTGCTCCTGCCCTTTAGAACCCCCAGAGTATGGTCGGCTGCAACTGTCTGACCTTCCACAAATGCTTAAAGACCTGGCTCTGCCAGTTGGCTTGGGGCTCTAATTGGGGGAGGGAACGTTACATTGGGGATGGGGACAGATTAATGACAGATTCCATCTCCCCCCTTCCGCTCATCCTACACCCTCCCTCCCCATCTTTTAGTTAGGGTTGGGTATTTATATTTTTGCTTGTTCATATTTTGTATGGGTTTTATATAATTTTATCTTTTTAATATTGTAAGCCACACATAGTTACCCAATTGTAAGATGGGAGGCCAATAAATTTAATTAATAAATAATAAAATAAGAAGAAGCAAGCCATTTCAATGCTCTGGAAGGCTTTGGAGTTCTTCAAAGGGTGAGTAGGTGGGTGTTTGGCCTGGTGAAGTAGGATTCAGGCCTAAGAACGTGGAGCATTAGTGGGACCCAAGAGGTGGGAAGCAGAGCACAGGGCATCTCAGGAGTTGGAGGAGACCTTGGGCAGGCCAGGGCAAACAGTGCTAGGCCTCTAAGGGTCTCCCCCACCCTGAGACAACCCATGTTCTGCTTAACAACTCACATTTTCATTTAACAATTCAGTGGACAGCAGGGATGGGGGTGTTGTTAGTCAGATGCTTCACCTAATGACCACTGCAACATGCGACCATAATGGGCAGGCTCCATTATGATCATGACTCAAGGAGTACCTGTACAGATCGTGATATGACAGATACGTAGCATTGGTGATGTATTTTATATGGTCCAAATCTCTCAAGCACACTTAATCTCATAAGGTTTAGTCACATGCTAGCTACGGCTCTTTGTCTTTTATAATATTGACTATTATTTATTTATAGATTCATTTGGTTCATGCCCACATCCAAAGTAATCAGCAGTCTCATTGAATATCAGATGGTTCTTTCTTGTTTTATCAATGTAAGCTACTTAGAGTCAGTGAAATTGTGTGGCATACCAATTTTTGGTAATAAACATATAAAACTTAATGTTGTTCATTGGTGCCTGGCTTCAAAAATATTGCTAATCCATGCTACAAAACAGTATTTACACATGTATATTTTAAAAATGCCAATTTGGATTTTCCCACCAGTTCATGTAGCAAATAAATTTTCCACAGTTGTTTCTTCCCTCTGAAATTCTTGCCACAGGCAAATTCACCTGCTACTATATTGTTTTTCTGTTTCACATTAGGAGATGTCTGTACTATTCATCCACGCATTGAATAATCAAAGCCTGATTTTATTTTGCTACTTTTAGTTTTTATTCATTATATTAATATTTGTATTTATAATATATATAGTGGATTCCCTGGCTGGCTGACTACTTGGGCCCTGAAGATAAGCAGGCAATGGCCTGGTTAGTATCAGACGTGACGTCACTATAGACTTCTATCCTTGTAAACCAAACTAGGGAGCTACAAACAATTCAGATCCTGTTGCCACAGATCGGTCACCAAGAGTTGGGTTTAATTCAAGGACATCTTTACCTTTAGTTTGTAAAAAAAACCTTACTGTATCTTACAAAGTAAGCCATTAATTATGAAAGCTCTTGCTTCAATCAATAAATGCTCTTCTGTAATTCCATTGCACTTTTTGAGTTCTTGCTGAACAAACAAATTCAGAAACTCATCTGGAATTTGTCCTGTAGCACAATTTGCTTACTTAAGAGTCTATAGTGGTTGTATTTTATATTCACTGTTGTGAGCAATTCCAAAGATAAGCTTATAATACATATTATTAGCCATGCTTGAAAAATGATAAAATATTTCAACTACGCATAAAATGGTACAAGTGGAGCAAGCATAGATACACATGGTAAGTCAAGACAAGCCCTACCATTTCCCATTCAGGCTATTTCAACTAATACAACTAACTAAGTCACCATCAGATGTGCTGCTCTGTGCCACCTTCCAATTCTCATCTAAGGCTAACACGGGAAGACCTGGTGTTTAGTGTACGAGAAGATCTTAACAGAACTTTAAAAATGGAATTCAACATTCTTAATGTTCAATTTCTGCTACAATGGCATAATGTTAATTTTATACTTTGAGTGCTTATGTTCCGGTTCTAGAGTTAAAAAGGAAGTCTTCAATTATGCATGCTTTCTGTGCTTTGTCATCAGCTTTTGCTCTATTTTGCTTTGAAGAAAACTTAAACAAAAGCTGAGGTTTAAAAAAAGAGATATAACATTAGTCACTATGACTATTATTCTATTAAGAAATGTTATCTAGGACTTTTTCAAATAACTGATACCTGTTTAAAGATATTTAAAAATACAAAAATAAAATGTTTTGTGGAAAAAAAACAGATAAGAAGTCTGGAAATGATCGATTGTGCCATCTAACTACATTTGGAATGCATATCATTGAAGACAAATGTAATATTGCTTATGGTCTTTCTTTTAATGTATTTGAATGTAGAGTAATTTTATTTCAATTTTGATTAATGACCATATGCTAAAAAAATTTGAAACATAACTTTGAATGTTAGATGACATGCTAAAATGAAGCATCTTGTGGCTTCTGGCCTTGTAGCACGTATCTATTATCAACCAAACTTTCCTTAGAACTATTACAGAACCAGCTACTGATGTGCACAGCTTTATTGTGCCAAAATTACATTTGGTTCATATCAATAGTCATTTTAAATTAAAGTGATCTCAATGGTGGTGAATTTGTTTTGGTATTCTCATGATTTCATAATATAAGATTGATTGAATTTCCATCTTTCCAGATATTGCTATTTACTTCCATAATTTTAAGCAACAGAATCAAGAAGGGTTCCATGCACTGTTGTAGAGTATTTAACAGATTATCCCAGACACACTTTCCTAAGAGTATACTTAACTTAGTACAGTGGAACTCTTTTCTGAATAAACATGGATTGAATTATCTTACAAACCATAAGATATCATTCATGTGGTTGACTAAAACGATACCCAGCTCTTTGGGATCCCTTCTAACTACAGACCAAGTTCTTCAAATGAGTGGGTGAGAATTCAGCTATTTCTTGTGTGTTGTTGTTGTTTTGAAATGGTCTAGACACTTGAGAAGTAATGGATTCCATTAATAACAAGGGAGTCGCACCTTACAACATTCTAGTGTCGTTGTTAGCTATTTCATATTATCATTCAAAATGCTGATTCATACAAGCTCGTTTGGATGTCTTCCAAAACTTTTAAAAAAGCGTTCAGGAAAGTGCAGCAAAACAAACTGGCACGGTTAAAAAAAAAAAGAAGAAGAAGAAGTCTTTCCAAGATACCCTTTTTTTTCCTGCAGAACTTACCAGCTTTGTTTTGGTGCGTTGCAAAAAGTCTTCCATGGTCTTTGCTCGGCCTGCGGGTTCTCTTCAGCCAGGGCAAAGTCCCATGCCAGAGCTCCGCACTGCTTCGGTAGGGCGGCTCCTGCCTCCAGCGTCGACTGTCCCGCTGCCCTGGCTTCTGCCTCTTCCGCCGCGCGGCTGCTATACGCCTCCCCACAGATCGGCGCTGCCGGTGGACTCCTCTGCCTATTTAGGCAACCAAGTGGATTCGGGTCCGCG
>JANHFL010008595.1:7789-18940 GCA_032468155.1 Oxyrhabdium leporinum
CGTCGCCAAGAAACCTTCAAATCTACGCGGGAAAAAACCCGAAAAACCGAAGATACATATATATATATATATATATATATATATGATCGGAAGCCTCCCAGAGTTACCTTAGGATAAGATGGGCGGCCAATAAATTTTATAAATAAATAACAGGTGGCAAAAGGAGATTCAGAAGGGACCCTCCCTAGTTTCTCAGCCTGTACAGGCAGCCCTCAACGTACAAGTGGAGCCCAACATTTACATTGCCAAGTTTGCCCCATTTTATGACTGCTCACCACGGTTGCTAAGTGAATCCCTGCAGTTCTTAAATTAGGAACACTGTTGTTAAGTGAACCTGGCTTCCTCCATTCGCTTGGCTTGTCAGAAGGTCGCAAAAGGGGATCCCACGACCCCCGGGACGCTGCCACCGTCATAAACACGAGTCAATTGCCGAGCGTCCGAATCTTGACCACGTGACCCCGGGGATGCCACAACGGTGTCAGTAAGTGTGACAAGCGGGCAGAAGTCACCTTTTTTTCCAGCCACGCTGTAGCTTCGAAGAGTCGCTAAAGGAACCGTTGTAAGGCAAGGACGACCCGTATAGGAAGGAGACGGGGAGAGATCTGCAGTTTCAGACTTGCGAGATGTTGCTCGGACAGCCTTACAGCAAAGGAGTCGGTGCCCATTTGCTCAGGTCCACGCAGCTCCCCGATTTGCTCAAGATTGCCAGAGTTTTCAGGGTCTTCAGTCCACCTGAGGGGGGGGGGCAGGGACAAGACTTGGCATGATGAATTAGGGGAGTGGGGTAGTATTGTCAGGAATAGCCTAGTTTAGTAGAAAAGATTTTGATCTGTTCAAGAAAAATGTAGCTGTGATATATTTTAGAATAAAACATTACAGCCTGATCGGAACGTTATCAAATGCTTTGAGGATTAATATTTGAGAATGGGTTAAAGCAAGAATTACAAACAACACAAAATATTAAGTGTCAATAGGACAGTGATAGACACTGGTACAATATTGCTATGAGATTGTACTTATTTGGCTCAGCACATTAATTAACACTAGATTTGCAGGAAAAAAAGTGTATTTGAAACTAACATGCTGATTGCATTCATTAAGACCAGTGTGTGATTACAATGAATGTAAAATCAATTAATAACAATGTTACTTTTGCAAGTTATCATTATTTTCTCGGTATGATGCTGTTTTATTTTTACAGATTGTGAAGTTAAATGGCAGTTTAAATTTGCCAAGTAGATTAATAGTATATTAATAATCAATGGGTGGGCCAACATCTAGCGAGCACTTAAATTTTACTGACACCTGGATACTGGGATATTATCTTCATTTTCATGTTTCAGTAGAAAAATAAGTCATGCGAAATCATTTTAGAGTTAATTAAATTCATTGTATTAGTTTATATTCTTTAAGCTCAGCACATTGTATTTATTTTGCTTAGTTTTCACCTATTATTTTCTGATTAGTACAGAATTATTAATGCTGATTTCTGTGTAATACAGGCTCTGATTTTGCAAGACTCTTCTTATATTAATATATAAAAATATAATTGTCCTTTTCCTGAAAATAGATTATATTCTCGGTTCATTTCTTAACAATTATTAACTATTTAAGTGATCATTATTACTGTTATCATTATTTTATTATGCAAAAGATCTAGGAGCACTAAAATTTAAAAAAGAATAAAATGTTAGATAACATCAAGGTGGTTAACAAATAAAGCAAATTATAGGGAAGTCTTTCCATTAGTTGCTGTATCATTTCAGTACCACTACACAATATTTTGCTACAACCTGGATTATAGAAGACTTCTGATAAGAATAAACTCACATAAAGTTTATCATTTTTCCAGCATTTTATTGAATAGGAATAAGGGACATATTTTCTTCCATTTTCTTTCAAAACTTGCCATATTCTAAGAATTGGAGGCTATTTAATTCTATGAATTGTGTAATTCATAATCGTTTTGAGTTTTTCAGCAGAGATCCTTAATTGTTCTATTCAGCCAAACAAGCAAAGAAAAAAAATGCAGCAAGTCTGAAATCATTTTCTCAACCTTGAGAAAATTAGTGAAAAGCAACCATACTCTTCAGGTACTGTGGGACGCCAGCTCCGAAAAGGAGGAAGAGATAGCTCCAGGGACTTTGGACGAAGAGGGGGAGGAGTATCAAGAAGCTGATGAAGACTCTGGAGGGAGAAGGGAGGGGCCAGACACAGAAGAGAGGTCACTGGAGAGGCAATCAGATGAAGGGCCAGCTGAAGCAGGAACAAGAGAGGGGCAGCTGCAGGTGGAGAGTTCTGAGGCTCTGCTGGAAGTGCACCTGGCCATTGCAGTTGAAAAGAATTGCCTCCTCTACTTGATCCGCAGGCACATAGGGCAGAAAGAAAGCAGTCTCAGTGGAGGTCAGCGCAGCTTTTCATAGGCATCAGCCTTGTTCCTTCTAATAAGCTGTACCAACTAGCCACTTATTTAGCCCAGCACATGGAGTAGAGCATGCTGGAAATAATTTGTCTATTTCATGCGTGTGTGTTCGTTCAGCCTTCATGAATTCATGCCTTGACTCCGGAATTGGATTTTTTGCTCTTTTGGGCTTTGGACTTTAGACTTGACTTTTGGAACCTTGTACCTGCATATTGGCTTGGTGATTTGTTTGGATTGTGGACTTATTAGTTGCCTGAATTTGGTGAAGAGAGCCTGACAGATTTGTGCTGTGCTTTGACAAGGGAGAATTGGACTCTGTTGGGGGTTTGCACTAGTTCCTGTTTGGAAAGTGATTCCAGGAAAACACTAACTGGAGTTGGCAAAACCCCAATAAAGGCTACAACTTTTGAGGGTGTGAGCCTGTGTGAAGCAAGACAGGACATGCCTCCTCTAACAACCAAATCCAGCATGAGCGAGTCAATGAACCACTGCTTCCCTAAAGTTGCACTGTTGACATAACTTAAGAGCTTGTTTGTGAGATAGATATAATGTAATTCTCACCATTGTAGGCAATCAAGTTGTAAGAGGGTAAATTACTCACTAATGGCACCAGCACAACTTGAGGGCTGTTCACCATTAAGTGTGTAGTGGGCTGTACACTTTTTGTAATTATAGAACAGGGCTCATCTTCATAGAAGACTTCTGTGGAAAAAGTACTGGAAAATCCAGATTCAGAGTACCATTAACACATTTATCTCAACTCCCTTTTAATGTTTTTTTCCCCTGAAAAGCATAATTGTAAGCCTTCTTTAAAATTAATAAAGAATGTCCTAAACTCCCCTGCATTTCTCTTCAAATTTAGGAAATAAAAATCACAGCTCTGTCTACATTCTTGAAATGACCCCATCAACAACTATTTATCTACTCATATAATTTTCAGCCTTTCTAAAATATAAATATAAAGCCCCTGAGCAAGTTTGCCTATACAATATTAATTAAATGTTTTGATAGAAATTACTGTAGAAAATGAATACTTCATAGAAATATTTATAGTAGAAACAGTTGTGAATATGTTATTGCTATACAAGTTTAAAACATGCATCTGTTATACATGGCATTCTATTTTATGTCTAATGGATGCATGCTTGAGGGCCTAGGTCCAATAAATTTATTGTGATACAAGCACTATAATTCAGGATTCATTTGACTAGAATTTTAAATGAAGTACTTATTAACTCCTGGATGCTTCATTAATTAGCCAAGACAAATAGCAAGACACTATTTTTGTGAAAACTGTCACCTAATACAAAAGAGAAGTATTTTCGCACCCTGACTTTTAAAATAGAATAGATTTACATTTACATGATAAAATGTCATTTCTAATTTTTAAACGGAATATTTACTACTTTCCCCCAAAATGGTGAAACTTTAGTTTGGATTTGTAGATTGCTTAACTGTTGTTGGGGCAGCAAGAACAGAATCAGTGTCATGTAATATTCCTGGCAATATTATGGAATTTAGAGCCCCTGATGTTTCTGGCAATGTTCCATGTTACAAGGCTTGGCCTTGCTTAATTTTTGAACACAAACATGGCTGGCATTAATTCATGGGGTAAATTCATTGTCCCAACAATTGAAAGTTTCTATTAATAGCTTAGTAAAGATTAAACCAAAGTGGGACGTTGAGTTTTGATTCAATGCATTATTCAAATTGATAGCCAAATGCCTCAATTTTGATCACATGATCATAGGGACACTGACAGTTGTAAGTACTGGTCATAAGTCACTTTTTAAAGCACTATTGAAACTTTGAATGGTCATTAAATGAATGGTCGTTAAGTCAAGGACTACCTGCACTGCTTTTTTCATATTGAATTCAATATGAATTTATATTCAGTATTCTTGTCCTCCAGCATCTTTTTAATTTAGTCTTCCAAAACTTGGTTTCCTCCAGAAAAACTGTTCCCTGCTTCCATTATCCAACATTGTCACTCTGGTTATGGATTACATTACAGTTCAACAATATAATGGGTATCAGTTTACAATATAATAGTTTGGGATTTTTTTCTTTCTTTCTCTGTTCCAATATCCACTTCTATTTAAGAATTTAGGGTCCTGATTTATACCAAATGAGATCTACAATATAATTGAATTATTTTTTAATTCTATACTGATCTTTTAACAGTATTTGTAGTAGCAATGCTCTGTGCTAAGCTATTTGGTACCTTTTTGTTATGTAACTTTGAAGCATTTTCTTTTCTTTTTTTAACGAAGCCCACCAAAGAGCCATCAAGTGTGTCAAAAAGACACTTGCTGGATACTGATATTCACCAGTATTAGTGCTGTTACTGGAGTTTTCCTTGTACCTCTGTAATTGTGTAATAGAAACGCCCTTGTAGTGGTTTTTAATGACACTTTTTCAGGTCATTTCCCTTGTCTCATCTGCACCCCATATAGGAGCAATTGAACGTTCTACCAGTCTTAAAACAGTCCTTATTATTTTTGCCCAATATATTTTTTGCCATGGGCACAATGTAGTATTTTATTGATAGTTTGATAAATGATATCTATAGCTAGAACCTGGGATAATAATTGTTGCATATTTTAAGAACAATGTCTATCTTTAAGAAACAATATTTAAATCAGTAATCAGAAATTCTATGTTTTAATAAATAGAATGTGTTTTATTTAGTACAACTGCTAAATATTTTTGGGGGAGGACCAGTATAAATAAAAGTTACATTGTGAGAAAAAAGGTTATATACCTTCCCTGTCAATTGATATAAGGTGGTTACTTGCCCATATACAGTAGATGTAAATATAGAAGTATATTGCAGCCACTTTTACCATATTATTTATTATAACTCTGACTTTGGTTCCCATTCTCCCTATAAGTGATTTACATGTTAATAAAATCCTAGTATCTAGGAAATATTTTTTCAACCTATTGTACAAAAATATTCAGAAACAGGAATGTAGTGCAAATAGTGAAAGTGACAACTGTTAATAATGAATGACATCTGTTCTTAGATTGTTGCTTATTTTTCTTTGTACAACTAAAAATAAATAATTAGCTGAATACCGTACAACTCTAAAAGGTGTATTCTCTAAAAATCAGGTATATTCATTTAAAATTCATTATTTCTATAAATGATATTTTTAATGAAGTATTAAAAGTAAAACATTTTTGTTCAATATCAGAAATTTACAACTATCTTTTATATTAAAACAATCAGCAAATACTTTATTTAGAGACATAAATAGATCTGAAACAACCATATCTCTTTAAAAACTAATATACTAATAAAGATTAGAAAAATGTACTTTAGAAGACACAGCTATTTGCGAATATGTTTTGGAATACTGATCATACTAGACAGTTATGAAATCAGTCAAACTATTTAGAAGATTATTTCTATTTTATTACTCAAATTCTGACCTGGAAAAAAATAAGCAAAATTATAAAGTTTGGAAAAGATGAAAGATTTATACAATTTGAAGAGAAACCATAATAACATTGCATGTTGCACTTACTATCGAATTTTGGTCCAAATCTCAGTTTTAAGATATCTTTATCATTTGTGCATTACATATTTATATTTGCTTTTACTAAGCCTCTAAGGCTGGCCTTAATCATTTCATACTTTCTATATTTTAAATTAAAATTAGATATTTATGTAGCTGATCCATATCCTGCCTTTTGTGTAGAAGCCCAAGGCTGCATACATAGTGTTTCTTTCTATCTTTTCTGTGTGATAGGTTGGAGTGAGAGAACATGGCTTACCCAAAATCATCATGTGAGCTTCTATGGCTGAATCTACTAGAAACTTGCTTTCCTGAATCCTTGTCCACCATTTTAAATATTGTACTACAAAAGATCTCAGCATGTTTCTGAATTTCATAAACTACTGAATGTCCTGTCTAGTGTTCAGTCATTAAGTTTGCTTCATCTAAATTCACTATAATATTTCAATGTGGTTTGTCCACAGTGTTAATCTGTATGACTAGTTAAAGCAGAAAGAAAATTTGAAAATAGATTCATTTTAATTTTTTTACCCTTAATCCAATCTGAAATAATTGTATTTACAGTATTTATTAAATTTGTTTGCCACCCATCTCACCGTGAGGCAACTCTGGGCAGCTTACAACTCTCTCTCTCTCTCTCTCTCTCTCTCTCAAACACACACACACACACACACTGTTTTGTGTGTGTGTGTGTACGCAATCACAATAAAAATACAGATTATGACTAAGGGGAAGGGGAGCAGAATGTTAAGGGGGAATGTGGGATCTGCTATTGGTCCATCAACCACCTCCAACATGATACTCCCCCATGGGGTCTCAATTCATTTGGCAGAGTCCTTACAAAAGGTCAAGAGGGTGGGAATAAATCTCATCTCAATGAGCAACATGCTCCAAAGGGCAAGAGGCATGGCAGACGTCTCTTGTCCTGGACACTGCCAGCCAGAATTTCCTGACAAATGAGTTCTGCAGCATGTCTCTTCTGCCAGCATGGTGGGTAGCCAGTCCCATTGGACTGAGACAGTTTTTCAAGTAGACTGGATCCATGCCGTGTGATACTGCAATGTGCTTTACATGGGTAGCCCCTTATCCTTATCCAGGAAAGACTGCAACTGGCACAAAACCCAACATTTCAAAGTTTCTCCTAGCCATGACTGCCACCTGCTCTTTGAGCAGGAGTTGCAATTCAAGCATAACCTCTAAATTGTGGATTAGGTCTGTCTAGAGTAGTCCCAACCCCTCCACAACTAAGGATGTCAAAGTCCCAGCTACTGAAGCTCCATGCACTCATGGTGTGCGATTTTGCCAAGCTTCAGCTGAAGCCTATTTTCCATCCAGGCCCTCACAGTTTCCAGAAACTGCAAGAGGTCAGTGACAGCATCACTTGAGTCTCCAGGAGTGAAGATATAAAGATCTTCAGCATACTGATACCTTAACCCATGTTGACCTCGCACATTAGCTTCATGTAGCTGTTAAAATGGAATGTAGAGAATACCAAACCCTGCAGCAAATTACAAAAGTGCAGCCATAGGCTGGATCTCTCATTCCCTGATCGATAATATTGAAGGCTGCTGAGAAGTCAAAGACCGCAAAGATGGTTACAATACCTTCATCTGTTGTCAAAAATCCAAAGTGTCTTTCCTATGTAAACATGACTGAAAGCAATACAGATAATCCATTTCATTCAGGACTCTCTGAAGCTGCCAAGCAACCACCTTTTCTACTACCTCCCCCAAAATTGTCCAGCCAGATGGGATCAAAGATGGCTTTTTAAGGAGGGATTGAACCAGGGCCTTCTGAAATGCCTAGAAACATTCTTTCCTGTAGTTGTTATGGCCCGTTGACTGCCAGCAGAGATAGCAGCCAAGTCAGATGAGGAGGAGGGGGAACCTGGGCCAGCTTTGGAGCCTTTGGAAAGCTCTGATGAGGAAGCAGAATCAGAGGCAGATGAAGAGCCAGAGCCGGGGCCTTCTGTCCGCCCCCAGGTAGAGAGGCAGCTGTCTTTGGGGCTTGAGCTGAGTGAGGGGAAGGAACAGATGGGGCCCATCCTATATGCATGTATGCATAAAGAGAAAGGAGCGTAATGGAAGGCAATAAGCCAGCTTTCAGAGAACAGAAGTCGTAGACACTAGCCAGGGCCTTCCTGGCTTGGAAAGAAATAGTAGGGGTTTGGGAATGGCCTGTTGTCGCAGACAACCATTCGTTTTCCAGTATACATCAATCAAGATGGATTCCTTTGCCAGAAACAGGTTTTTCAAGATTAATTGCTCTGCATTTGAAGTGCCAACTGTGTCTCCCTGCTGGGAAATAACAGGTAGTGAATTTGCCTCAGCCAGGGTGAATGGGGACTGTTTCTGCTTGTCTTAATCATTGAAGGACTTATTATCTGAGTTCTCACGTGAACAGATACTGCTTGTACCCTGTTTCAGAAGGGAAAAAGACTCTCATTTGTGACTAATTATTTTTGGTTTTGTTTATCCAATGTGAATAAAGTCTGTTCCTACCCTGTTTTAAAAGGGGGGTTGTTTTACACGTGAATAAATAGTTTCTCATTGCTTGCAAAGGCTGGGTTAGGACAGCAGTGAAAAATTTATCACTGCCTGGACACACTTGCTAATCACTGTCCTGGAGGCTTTCACCAACCAGGAGAGACAAGAACCTAGTTGACAGGTGGTTGTAGTAACAGAGTTAAGAACCTTGTCCACTTTTTCAAGTCCAACAGGATAGAACTGTTCTCAGATAAAGGAGCAAAATCCTTCACCAGACTTCTCACCCAGATCTGCACCACATATGGGTTCCAACTGTGAATGAATTTAAATGATTTTGTCCATCAAGTGTTGAACAAATTCCTCTGCATGGCCTCGAAGATGATCACCCAAGCTTCCTGTTTCAGAAGGAACTGGGCAGAGGTGGGCTGCTCTTGCTGTAGCAAGAGGTTTGCTGGTCGTGCGTATGCATTTGCACATGCGCTCGCTTCACATTTTTATCCAGTGGCATTCTAGGGATCTCTTAACCCTTTTCAGAACTCACAACTCCTTCATGAACTACAGGGAGTGTCAGGAGTGATGGGTCAAAAGAGGCCACACAGGTATGAGCCTGTCCAGAGCTTCAGCACCCTTTGATTCCAAGTTGTTATTAAGGCTTCAGCAGATCATGCAGCAAAAGCCTGAGGGATATTCCCCTGTTCCCTCTTCAACTCATTAAGGTTGCTCAGTCACCAGGGAAGGATGACTTGAATGTGGAGGGGATTGGTATAATAGCCTCAAAGATATCAGGGCATAATGTAACCATGACAGGGGGATAATGTTAAACCTCCCACCAGATCAGTGCCATTGCTCCAACAAGATCATATCTTTTGTGTGACCACTGTCATGAGTTGGACCCATGATGATCTGGAATAGGTCCATGACTACCATAGTGGTCATAAACTCATGGGCTGTTTCCAAAACCAAATTCAGGATGACAAGTTGAAGTCTCCCAGAACCAAAAGTCTGGAAAACTCCACTGCCCAAGATAGTTTCCAGTAGCAGTGAGGCTGGTACGCAAGCAACAATCCCAACAGATCCCATGAGCCCAAATTTAGAAACAGGGTCTCACAACCAAAGACTGAAAACCAAACCAAAAGAGACTCTTTGATGACCGCTGCCACCATACCTCTCCTGGCCTAGAGTCTCAGCGGGTACCAAAGCCTAAACCCAGCTGGACACGTCTATGAATAGATCTAACATGGATTTAAATTAAAGTTTTTATTATGTTACCACTGACTCACTTGCCTTAATTGGAATACTATTTAGGTTCAATGGCAGGCCTTTTGGCGACTATATTCCTGCAAAGTTGCATCAATATTTTATTTTAATTATCATTAATTGGTTGAACAAGTATGAAAAAGTTTAAGCCTTTATAGTTAACTTGAAACTAGACCCAAGTTCCTTTTCCCCATAAATTTGTTCTCTTCTAAATAATTTTATGCTTTTTTCCCCCAAGGAATCCCAAAACAGATTGAAAATGCAGACTGTTATACTGGCATTTCCTATTCCAAGAAAGTAGAGGGAAACAAGGAATCCACCTTCATAAAATTGAGGGATCCATCAGGTTTCACATCATATTAATGGAATATAGGATTCAGTTGAAGCAAGGGTTTCGTAGACTGGTATATTGATAGATTTCCTCACACCTTATATTTTTTTAATAAATGGTACAAGTCATATCCACTATTGTTCCCATTATTGTTTTCATGGTGAAAACCCAATATGTGCTAAAGTGTTATTTATATGGTACTTGTCTTTGGCTGTAGAACTGTTGGAGTTAATGAAAACAATGAAACAAGTATTAGGAAGTTGTTTTAGAAAATGAAATTAATTATAGAGAACTGGAATCCTCTAATTAATGGAAGGATATTTGAATTTGGACCCAAAAGTTGAAGTGAGTTTTTAAAGACTTCCACTGAATTATATTGCTTATCTAAATTGGATAGAGTACTAGTTTCCAGTATTATTTCATTTAAATAAAGTTGAATTAGACTAGGTTTTTAAAATGGACCATTGGCCTTGCTTGCTATAAAAGTTTCTGCCAAATCTACAAAAGGAATGTGAGGTGAATGTGGAGAGAAATTATATTAGAAGTTTGAAAAATACATTTCATGTACAAATGTATCATCTCTTCCAGTAGAGACTGGAACTAAGTGGATCTTCCTAGGCAGTAATTTTTTTATATTCCGACAACCAAAGGTGCACAATCTGAAATATTGTCTCTTACTAAGCAGGTTGAGGAGAGATGTTGTTGCTGTTCTCAGTATAAATAATCATTTTAAGTCTTTAAAAATAAACAATCATACTATCTGTTTAAAATTTATGCTTATCAAATATTCTTGAATCTTCAGATATTATTATTACACAGGAGAATAGAGTCTGAAAGTTGAAGTTACCAACATTTTTATTATTATTTTAAATTAGGAAAAACTTTTTGAACATCCACATGAACAAATATATCCAGTGGTGGGTTTCAACCAGTTTCACAACCGTTTTGGTGATTGCGCACTTCTCGCACATGCGCGCCTAACATGCACTTTGCTCACATGCGCAGCTTCAAAAAAACCAGCTTACGTTCTATGTAGTAACATAGCAACTACAGCTGAGGCGCGGCAATCCGCTCTGCCATACGAATCAGCTGAGAGAATAAAGGAGAGAAAAGCACAGGGGCGGGTGGGTG
>JANHFL010008595.1:20737-30894 GCA_032468155.1 Oxyrhabdium leporinum
AGAGAGAGAGAGAGAGAGAGAGAGAGAGAGAGAGAGAGAGAGAGAGAGAGAGAGAGAGAGAGAGAGAGAGAGACCAGATCAAGAAACTGACTAGAATTATAAATTATTGACATAGGCTATAGTAGCAGAATCCTGCAAGCCTGAAAGGTAAAATATTTTACCTTTTCTCCCTTTTATAACCTTCTGAGTCAAGGTAGCACCCTGGAAGCTCCATTTTGGGCCTGGAAGGCCTCCTGAAGCACTCTGGGGACCCTGCAGCACTCCGGAGGCCAGAGGTCCCTTTTTGGGCCTGGAGGGCCTCCTGCAGCACTGTGGTTGCCAAAACTGGTTGTGGGCCCCCACGCCCCATTTTTCCTAGCAGAGGCACTGCGAGCCGGTCCTTTGCTATTTCCAGGCTAGCCCCGCAGGCCAAATCTAAGCATCCCACAGGCCGGATCCAGCCTGCAGGCCTTGAGTTTGACATCCTTGATGTAGACTAAACTCTCACCCAGTCATGATTTGGAGATAGCCCCACTATATAAAATGAATTGCTGAATTAAATTGCCCTTACTCTTAGACACTTATAAACTAAGAAATTGGAACAAGATATTTGATTGCTTTTCGGGAGTGGGAAAAATTGAGAGGAAAAGCAACTGGTTTGCCTTTTATGTTTGTTTTGAAAAACTTTGTAATGTCTCATTGAGATCAATACATAATCCTGCTCTGCAGTCTTCCAAGCCACATCACTGTTCCCTGAAGAAAATTGACAATCTTGTAGCATATTTCTGCAAATGTTCTAGACTAGAGAACATTTACTGAAAGCTGCAAGGAACATTGCCAATTGATCGCAAAACCTCTTAAAAAAAGAATTGTCACTTCATCTCAAGTTCAGGAAGCTAACAAAGTAAATATATATACATTAAACTATCTTCCCCTACTTCGCCTACCAATCATCAAAAATCTTTATCTTTTTCCTCCATTCCTGACCCAAAAGATATAAAACAGCTTTATATGAGCAAAGTCTTTCATATTATCTAGCTGTGTTACACATATATCTTATATTTTCTTTTCTGCAGTTGATTCTCTGATTTTAAAAAAAGTAATAATGAAGTACATGACTACACATTTTTATTAAAGATTATTCAGCTAAATAGAGAAGCCAAGTATAGGTGTTCTCTGAGCCTGAAATAATTTTAAGATTCTACTAAGAAAATGTGTACAGTAGCAAGATAAATAAAACAGTTTTTATCATAAATGAAAAGAAATAGATACAAGCTGTGTTAATAATGCCCACTCATATATACACATACAGATTTAAATCATATATAGCAGTAACATTAATGTTAAGAATTAATAAAATGCACTGTTGAAATGCCATTGGACTTCATACTTTCTGATTCTGTCAAACAATATGTATCAGATTCCGTGCAACACTTTCAAGTGCTATAAGTCAACATATTGTAGCCAATAAATGAGTAGCAGATTGTCTTTTGTATGGCAGGAGTTCGTGGACTGATGGCTCTGGTGAAAGCATTCCATGCTACCTATATTTTATTGAAGCTGGCATGAGTATATCAGTTTGAGGATCTGATATATATATGTATATATGTATATGTATATATGTATATATGTATATATGTATATATGTATCATTCTTGGATCTGATTTGATCTAAAAAAGTATAGTTTCACAATTGAAATTATGGTTGAACTTTTCTGTGTATTGTGAAATTAATGTAGTTTTATCATGTCTTCTGACTGCCAATTACATTAATGATATAATTTTATGAAGTGATATGTCAGGTGTATGTATTTTAGTGTGCTTATAGAAGCATAGGAGCATTCATCCACAGCCTTTCATACAATATGATTCCCTTGTCCTTTTTTATTAGATTTTTGAGTGTTTTCTTAATTATGTATACTTTTTGGAAATATTGTGATGACACTAGTTTGCTCTGTTTGATAGGAGGTTGGTGTTGATTTTGAAACACTTTCATGTTTCTAGAGATGTCCTTTCTTCTGCCTTGAGGTTGTTCAGTCTCTGCATCTGTTTTGTCAGAAGTGTACTTGTCAAACATACATTTCGTTCTCATTGTTTGTTAAAAGATTCAAGCTGTTAAAAGATTCAAATTGGTTGGCATTCTCTATAGTATATTTCATTCCATATGGAGGATGCTATTTTTTGAGAGGGATATAATATAACTTAAGATATTTGTCACTCATTTGGGACCATATTTTCCTTATTTGTTTTCAAATTTAGGGGGGGGGGTTTCAGCTTATTTTTAATGACATGATTTTGATAGTCGTTGTTAGTATCCTTTTGGATTTGGGGTTCCTTCTAATTTCTCTCTTAAGTCATTAATGTTTTATTGGAATTTATGCCAGCAAACATCCACTATTATCAGATACATCATTTTATTCCTATTCTGTTCTGCTATTTTTTGCACAGTTCATTGGAGATTTGTATCTAATCTTGGTTAGCATGGTCTGCTACTGTAGATGTTATACAGAAAATGTAGTTGTGTGTCTTTGTAAGGTATTTAAGTCCCAAGTTGTTTCAATAGAATACAGCTCAGGATTCAATTGTTAGATTCTATGATTTAACTTTATGTCAATTTTTGAAATATAATTTAACAAATATTTTAGCCAATACTAATTTAAGTTTAATTTTAATTTATTGAGAAGAGCTGTACTCTGGTTTCAAGTTAGAACACTTGATTAATTCTATTGTCTGCTTCCCTAGATATATACATAACATACATAAATGTATTTATTATGTATTATGATTGAGTTGTGTTGTAATCTTCAGTAAATAATTGAGAAAATCATGGTTATTCTTGTTCACACAGAACACTAAACCATAAAGCATAATTTTCAAGCTATACTGGATGGATTATGATGATGAACCAAAGCTAATATATCTTAATACTGATGCCCCTTTAAACCACTGTTGGCATATTTTTTTTCTTTTTTGGAGTGTGAAGCCAGCTCCAGCCCATCCAGCAACTCTTTGCAAAGGGGCATTTTGATATTCTGTAGATCAAGAGATGCTTTAGGCTTTTTTTTTGTCTTGTCTTGTCTGTTTCGCAATGTGGATCCAGCTTCAACCCATCCCAGGAACAGAGTACCAGAGTACCTTTTTGGCACACCACAGCTCAAGACTGCTTTCAGGGTTTTCTTTGTTTATTTGTTTATCACAACATGATGTCAATCCCACCCATCCAGGAGTTCTTTGCAAAGGATCATTTTTGCATGCTATGAGTCTGAGACTGTTTAAATAGCATTGAGCTGCAATGCTGTGCAAAGCCCAGCCCAATAGGCAGGTCGGGCATCCCTCATAATCAGCAGGAGCAAGAAGATGGGAAAGTGATTTCCAGGAATGCCTGCAACTTTTTGGGCAGACTTGGATATTTTATGGCCCACAGACCACATCCAGCCCAAGGACAGTCCCAGTCCAGACCACGGCATTGACATCAGTGCTAAGGTGTGACATTGGCAGGGGCAGGGCATCAGTGGTATGGGAGGAGCATTGCCGGAGAAAGCAGTGTGCTGTTGGCGGAGGGTGAGGTGTCAGTGCAGCTTAAAGTGTCAGGGACAGGGTGGCAGCACCATCAGGGATCAGGCAGCAGAGGTGGCCCTTCATAACAGTCTCAATTTCTCATGTGGCCACTTGGGAAAATTAATTGCCTGCCCTGTTCTTGGAGCATGGCAAATAGCCTCAGGATTGCACGGTTTGAGGGCTGTTTGCCACAAAGAAGAATGCAGAATGGCCAAAAGGACAGATAGAGAAAGATAAGCAAGTAGGAGAACTTGCAGACAAACCTTTACATTACTGAGGCTCAGACCTGGGAGAGCCAAACCTGAAATGGCTTGGATTAGGGTGAATCCTTGCCTAATGTCTGGTAAAATTCACTTAATTATGGCAACAGGAATTGCCAAGATTGCATTCACTAAGCAATGAGGTCATATGGTGTATTTCTTTAAGACAGATTGCTTAGCAACAAAAATTCCATGATCTTTATCTATAGACTTCTTAAATAAAAAGCACAAGCTCAAATATTCTCTGGGAGAAAACAGAAAGAATATAAATATTTTAGCTTATAGTATATTTGTAACTAGTTGATTGACATGATATGCAAACTGAATGAGATACAGAACAGATTTTCTTATTCTACAGTTCACAAGAGATTCTGGACTTTTAAAGATAAGTTTTAAAAAAGAAAGACATGTTTTAAAACATATACAGGTAGTCCTCAACTTACAACAGTTCATTTAGTTGACTGTTCAAATTTACAAAAACAGTGAAAAAAGTAACTTTTGACCATTTTTCACACTTTTGACCATTGCAACATCCCTGTGGTCATGTGATCAAAATTCAGATGATTGGCAACTGACTCATATTTATGATGGTTGCAGTGTCTTGGGATCATGTGATCAATTTTTGCAAACTTCTGACAAGCAAAGTCAATGGAGAAGCAGATTCAATTTACAACTGTGTTACTAACTTAATAACTGCAGTGATTCACTTAACAACTGTGGCAAGAAAGGTAAAATGTGGCAAATTTTATTCCCCACAAGATACAGGTGTTGTACACATCATTGTTGAGCCCATCTTGGAAACATTCTGTTAGGATGTCTTCCAGCCAATCTGCCAGCCAACATGCCAGCTCATGGAACTCTTGGTTGTAAGCTGCCACCCCCATCTGACCCTGGTTGATGGTTTTGATGTGGGTTCACGCTTTGCGTTGGGTGAATGCATCTTCAAAATGCTTGTTCAGGGCCATTGTCAATCGATCAAAGCTTCAAAACTCTGACGTATCATCATTGTGAAGGGAGACCATCCACTCTGCTGCAGTGCCTTCCAGGGCCATAGTTACGCATCTGACCCAGGTTGCTTCAGTAGCCAGATCTGCTCCATACTCCTGCATATAGTTCTACACCTGGGTGCGGAAAAATCCCAGTTGCTTTGAGTCTCCTCCGTACTTCAAGTCCAAGGCCAGGAGCTTTAGCATTCCCTGCCATGGGAGGGTGAACCCCCTTTATGGAAGAGGCTGCACTGCTTCAGCAGCTGGTAGTGGGCTGGAACGAGTGCAGGGGAGATTGCCACCCCCCAGCCATGGCTGCCTGTGCTTCAGTGCCATCTCCTGCTGGTACTAGCATGGGTTGGCCTTGTGGGCAAGGAGTTCTTTGGCTCACTGGTTTCCAAAGGCATCTCTTAACACTCTTTGGGCTTGTTCCACCAGGTCTTCCTGCTCTTCTGATCTGTAAAGATATTCCATACTATGGCATTAATCTGCATTTTTGAAAGTTCATACATTTTAATATAATATAGATATAGGTAAAGATACTTTGAATCAGTCTTTGTAGATTTATTCCCTTTCAAAATATGCATATTTGTCTCAGTGGACAGGAAAGTTAATAGATAATTTTATATCTGCATATTAGTCCAAGAGATGCAAATTAGGTCAGTTTATACTGATATTTACGCAGGGAAAGTTTCAGGAGCTATAAATCCTGTATAAATAATGAAGATACATTTCTAGTAACATTGTAAAGTTTGATAGTAACAATAAAATACTGATTTTTTAAAAAAAGTTTAATTTCCTAAAGCATTCTTGGAGTACATTAAAATTTAAACATCTAAATTTATGTATTTTTACACTAATAGCAGAGAAGTAGAAACTTGTTTTGTTAGGAGACAAATTATCCCACTTGGTGAACATTTTTATTAATGTGTGCAATTCAGAAAACATTCTGAATGTTTTCTTTAAACTTTCTTTAAACTTTAAAATGTTCTTCCTTGTCAATCAAAGACTGCAAGCTCTGGTGAAATCAATCCTAGTGATTTGTGTTTATCCAATAAGAATGTGCATATCACCTTTTGAGAGACCCAAACATACACATATCTATGCTAGAAACCATACTCCACTCTCCCTACCTCCCACCTCATCTAACAGTTCAGGATATATGTATTATTAATTTAATAATCATTGTTGGGAATTAAAATGACTATAAAATAAGGTACTCTGTTTATGCAATTAATTAATTTTCATTTGCATATACCTACCATTTTTTTATCACACACAGACTATCCACAAATGAGGATATTTCCCCTTTAACCTTTCTGCAGAAACAGAAAGATCATCTGAGGATGACCCTTCTATATTCATCAGTCCATCTGTGCAGAACAAATTGGACCAAGTTCCATGTATAAGAAATTATCATTAATAGGACATTGGAACCAAGCAGTTTAAATCCCTAGTTCATGCTTTAAATGTCATACTCATAGAAATTCATTCTTGTCCTTCTTCCTGGGTTTCAGTAGAGTAATTATGAGAACAGAATGGAATGGAATGGGAATAGGAACAGGAATTAGAACTGGAAGGGACCTTGGAAGTCTTCTAGTTCAGCCCCTTCTCAAGCAGGATAACCTATACCATTTCAGATAAGTGACTGCCTAATCTCTTCTTTAAAACCTCCAATGATTTCTGAAGGCAAGCTCTTCCACTGGTTAATTGTCCTCACTGTTAGGAAGTTTCTCCTTAATTCCAAGGTTGCTTCTCTCTTTGATTAGTTTCCAACCATTGTTTCTTGTCCCTCTAACAGTTACTGTTTTTGAGCCAGGTCTCACCTACTCTGTATTTATACCTTTGATTTTTCCTGCCTAAATGTAAAACTTTGCTTTTCTCCACCTTAAAATTAATTTTGTTGGATAGGGCCCATTGTTCAAGTTTGTCAAGATCTTTTTGGATCCTGAGCTTGTCTTCTGAGGTGTTGGCTGTTCCTGCCAGTTTAGTGTCATCTGCAAATTTGATGAGTTCCCCTTCTATTTCCTCATCTAAGTCATTTATGAAGATATTGAAGAGTACTGGGCCTAAGAAGGAGCCTTGTGGTACTCCACTGTTTACTTCTCTCCATGTGTATGTAGTACCATTAAGAACTGCTTGTTGAGTAAAGTTTGCCAGCCAGCTAAAATCCATTTGGTGGTGATGCTGTATGTCCCACATTTTTCTAGCTTACCAAGAAGTAGGTTCTGGTCTACTTTGTCAAATACCTTACTGAAATCTAAGTATACTCTGTCCACAGCGTTTCACTGGTTTACTAATTTAGTCAATTTATCAAAGAATGAAATGAGATTGGTTTGGCATGATCTGTTTTAAACAAACCCATGCTGGCTACTAGTTATAATTTTATTTGCTTCTAGTTGTTCGTAGATCTGTTTTTTTATTATCTTTTCCAGGATCTTCCCAGGTATTGATGTTAGACTGATTGGTCTATAGTTTCCTGCATCTGTTTTTTTCCCCTTTCTTGAAGATGGGAACCACATCAGCCCTTTTCCAATCCTCAGGTACTTCTCCGCTGCTCCAGGGTTTTTGAAAGATATTGTACAATGTTTTGAGATAACATCTGCAAACTCGTTCAGAACTCTGGGATGTAATCTGTCAGGTCCTGGTGATTTATATTCGTCAAGATCAGACAGGTGTTCTCTTATCGCTTTGTTACTTATTTTAAATTTTATTTGTCATCTGTCTTCTCCAGTTATGTTTTTGGTAAGTTGGGCTATAGCTTCTTTTTGCTTGATGACTGATGCAAAGAATGAGTTAAGCAGCTCTTCTTTCTCCCTACTGCCTCTTACTTCTTTGCCATCTTCTCTCTTAAGAGGACCAACTGTTTCCTTGACTTTTTTCTTGTTATTAATCTGTTGAAAGAAACAACAGATTAATATTATCTTTGACTTTTGTTGCAAGTCTTTGTTCATTCTGAACCTTTGCTTTCCTGAGTTCATCTTTGTATGTTCTGGCTATCTGCTGATAATCAGCCTTAGTTATGTGTCCCTCTTTCCATTTTTTGTACTTGTCGTTTTTGTCTTTCAGTTTGTCAGAGAAAGATCTTTGGGCAGCCGTGCAGGTTTCTTCCTGAATTTCTTGTTTTTCTTTTTCAGTGGTATTGTTCTGGACTGGGCTTTTATGATCATGTTTTTCAGAGTTTCCCTTGCTTTTTGAGTTGTTTTCCCTTTAAGATTTTCATCCATGGAATCTTTCCTAGGGTCTCTCTGAGTTTGTTAAAATCAGCTCTTTTAAAGTTTAAGACACTGGTTGGATTATTTTCTATTGCTTGTGTTTGCAAATACGACTTATATAGAAGGAGGATATTTTGTGGGTGGAAATGGTGGACATGTGACTTTTTATATTTTTGCTTATTATTTTAATGTGAGTTCTGTTTATATTACAGGAGATATTTTTTTAAAAAAAATATGGGTGGCACACAATAAAGCTAATGAAATAAACACCTCAGTTTTAGCCTTGATTTTTAAGTTAAATGTTCTTGTACTTCTTGTATAACAGTATTTGCCTTTTAGACACATTATCCCAATCTCAAACCATTTCAACTGTCAGTATAGATATAAACTAAAGATTTTAAAAGAACAACAGAACAGTACTATTGATGACTAAGATACAATTCATTCTCATTTAAAGTGTTCTATTGAAAGCCAGCCTGGGTAAATCAAAAGAAGAAAAGATATATCTCTGCAAAGAAAAAAAAGTAATACATAATTCTCCCAAGCATCTGAACTATTTCATCTTAACATAAAATGCTGAGAGTTTTTCTTTTTCTTTCTTATGTTGAAAATTAACTGTAGGAGATAAGTGTAGCTTCTCTGAATCTTACCGTGAATCATTCAGATGTTTTCTTTCATTCTATTATTGGTGGTCAGTTGAAGAATTACAGTGAGGTCTGTTTTGGTACCAAGGTTTGTGTCAGATTTAAGGTACAGCTGTAAATGTTGGGTTGTAATAATTGAACCCTGTATTCTGGAATTAGGTCATGGCAGAAGCTTTGCCACTTTGAAACACTACAAAGGGAAAGCAGGATCAAGGAAAAATCAATAACAGAATCTGAGTCGCTTAGACCTGATGCAAGTCTTTTCCCCCCTATGCATTACGACATCATATGTACAAAACAGGCAGAGTTAGTGTCACAAAGCATGATACTACTTTTCATCATTTTAATAAAAGTACTGAATCCTGTAGATTCCTTTGCCAACTAAGTGGCTTCATGGTCGATTAGATCTGTCTCCATCAGAAAACAGACATAAAAAGTTTATGTGTATACACATGTGCATCAGTGGTGGAGTGTAAAATTTACCACCACCGGTTTGGTGGGCATGGCTTGGTGAGGGGGTCATGTGACTGAGTGGGCATGGCCAACTCAACGTCACTCACAGCAAGGTGCAACCAATGCTGCAGAGACAGGGCGATTTCCTACATATGTTGCAGCCTGTCCCTTTAAGGTACTTAACTTTGATGATGCCCTCTGTCCGGCCCCATGCAAAGGCAGCCAAACTGGACCTCCACCAAAGGAAAAGGGCTCGACTCTCTGGGTCCCGGTCACTCCACATGCTAAAGCCAGGAGGGAGGGGGGATCATAAAGGGACAGACTGTGGCTGCTGCCTTCCAAGCAGCTTCGCTGTGAAGGGAGGCAGAAAAGTTTGGACTTGGCGTATCCTCCTTCTCGGCCTCAAACATACACACAGAACAAACACGCACACATTTCATGGTGCCAGAGGGCCCATGTGCCATCTCCCCACAAAAGGTCCCACTCCCAGTGCTGTGAAATGTGTGCGTGTTTGCTCTATATGTATGTTTGAGGCTGAGAAGGAGGAGTCGCCAAGTCCGAACTTTTCTGCCTCCCTTCACAGCGAAGCTGCTTGGAAGGCAGCCACCGCAGCCTGTCCCTTTATGATCCCCCCTCCCCCTGCCACCTGGCGTCAGCATGCAGAGTGACCGGGACTCGGAGAGTTCAGCCCTTTTCCATTGGTGGTGGCAGTGGCCCCACTTGGCTGCCTTTGCACGGGGCTGGACAGCGGGCAGCATTGAAGTACCTTAAAGGGACAGGATGTGGCGGCTGCCTTCTGAGCAGGCAGGGCCAGCCTCGGTGGTGACCAGGCTCCTTCTCAGGTTCCATGGAGCTCACTTTTGGGCTCAGTGGTGTGCCTTCACCCTAATGGTGCTTTCCCACCTCAGAGTGCCAAAAGGCCGAATTTCACGATGCGCTCTGAGCATCTTGGCACTCTGGGATGGAAATGCAATGTAGAGCCGGCATGAAGAGGAGCAGGGCAAAAAGAAAAGCCTCTTTCCCTCATGCTGGCTGCTTCGTGGGGGGGGGGGGGGGGGGGGG
>JANHFL010008596.1:0-37914 GCA_032468155.1 Oxyrhabdium leporinum
CTACTCTACTCTACTCTACTCTACTCTACTCTACTCTACTCTACTCTACTCTATTCTATTCTATTCTATTCTATTCTTCTCAGTTGCCAAGCACTTGAATTTTGGTGACATGACCATGGGGATGCTGCAATGGTTGTAAGTATGAAAAACAGTCATATGTCACTTTTTTTCAGTGCCGTTGTAACTTTGATCAGTCACTAAATGAATTTTTATAAGTCAAGGAATACATGTATGTCATGCCCCATCTCTTCTTGTTTCTCACCACTCCAAATATATAATTTAACAATGATTCTCTGCACATGGATGAAGGCATTTCTGCTTTGGCTTTTTTTTTTGGTAAGCTATGATTGCCTAAATTGTTGAAAGCGCATTACATTTCCCAATAAAATCTGCGAGAAACCAACCAAACTGTCAGATAGAAAGAGCTACTACTCTGCGATAGGGGATAGGTGCCAGTCTGTTTTGTGCTCTGGTGATGTTTTGAGCAAGTCTAAAGCTGACACCAATCTAGTAGCACATAATCATCATTATAATCAAAATAAGTGGAAAGCCTAAAAATTACGATTTAGCCACGTTAGCTGCAACGACTAGGATCAAATCTGATTTTCTGAAGGCTGTAAAACCTTTAATTCAATGCCACAGAATCTGCATTCCTCCAATTATTGTGAGGTAAAATTCCCAACAGTCTCCAATCGGCACAGCCGGTAATGAGGGATGCTGGAAGTTGTAGTTCAAGAATCTTTGGAGAGTCACGTGTTTGATATTTTTGATTTAGTGCTTCAACCACAAATTCCCTAACAATACTTGATATTTCATTTTCTTCTATTATATGTAAGTTCTAGCTTTGGTTGCTGATATTTGAGTTTTAAATGGCCCTTTGGCTTTGCCTTATATTAGGGGTTACCTCACACTGAGCATCACAACACACAGCAAACCTAAAGGCCCACTAAACAAAGGGAAAAAAAAATCAGGAATCATGTTAAAAAAAATACAATATAAAGATTGTAATAGCAGGTTCTTCAAAACCAAACCTCAGTTGTAAAAATGCTAGTTTTCTGACATTATGTTCATTTCTATAGCAACAAAAAAGACTGTCGCAAATACAGGATTATAACTGTCAGGGAATAAATTATTATCCACATGAAGATACGTCAAATAACAAAGAGCAAAGGGAATATAGAATGTGATGGGCCAACTGAAATGGGTTTCCCCCCCCCCACTATAAACACAAAGAAGCCAGTCTCAAGTCAACACCCAGGAGACTGGCAAAACATGGGTTGCTTAATGGTGGATTCTTTTATCCAAAGATCAGTCCGAATTACATTTGAAATGTAGAGTCATTAAAGCCACTGGCTCTGGGAAAGGGATAGTAACTGCAGAGACAGGCAATACCACTTCCTTCTTCTAGCTCCTTAATAAACAAATGGCTCCTGAGTAAAATTGTTTCCTTAAAGGGAATATCTGTAAGTATTTTCTTTTACTCAGAAAAGGGGTACAGGTAATCCTCAACTTACAACAGTTCATTTAGTGACCATTCAAAGTTACAACGGCACTAGAAAAAGTGACTTATGACCATTTTTCCACACTTACGACCATCACAGCATTCCCATGGTCACATGATCAAGTATGGCCACGGGTCCATACTTATGACCGTTGCTGCATCCCAGGGTCACGGGATCCCCTTTTGCGATCTTCTGACAAGCAAAGTCAAAGGTCGAAAAAGGGGGCCAAACTCACTTAGCAAAAGTTTCACTTATCAACAGAAACTTTAGGTTCAACTGTGGTCGTAAGTCAAGGGCTGCCTGTATTGTGTAGTATCCTAAAGGAGCCCACCAAATAGCCTGCAAACGTTCGCAGGTTTCCGACATTGGGAGCATAAAAAGGGCATTTTGTAAATCCCTCGGCTCCCAAGGCTCTTGACCCATGATCAATCACAAGAAACTAAATTCCTGTGGCCTACTTGTGAGAGAAGCAGCTCTTCTGGAGCACAGGTGGCTGATTCCCTAATTTGTCCTTCCTCCTGGAGAAATTTCTATCAGCCAGAACTGTCTCCTAGCTGGCGATCCTATCAGTGTGCTGTCTCTGCTTGCGAAGTCGAGATGTCTAACCAGCCATAACAGCTCACCTGGAAGCCCAGAAGCCTTGCCTTTTTCCTGGAATCAGTTGTTCAGATCCAGAAGAAGCTCAGATGGCAACTTAAGATGAAGCCTCACGCAGCACAACAAAATGTGATCAAATAGCACGCAAACCAGAGCGTTTTGAGTAACTTTAACCACCCAAGAAATCTGCAAAGTTATCCGGCATGCCTGTAAAAATTTTGTTCCGGAATTTTTCCCTAAAAGATACTGCTTTGAGCAGAATGCTAGGCAGGAATCAGCAAATATAATCAGTGCAGAGAAGTATGAGTGCTTTGCTATTCCTATTGACACTGATTAGATTTTTACTTATGTTTAGTCACACCTCCTTTTCTGCCATGCTGATACGGTATTATATATTAGATATAATAAGCACTTTGGGAAATATTAAACTCTACAGAAAATGTTACAAGTAAAAAAATAAATAAATCCTCCTGAAAATATGAAAAGTAGCAAAATAATCACCATATGTATGTCCTAAAACTAAATGTATTTTATTCATTTTATTATGCATATACTTACTGCAGCTTATCATCTGGGACTTGTTGAGGAATATAGGTCCAGAAAATATTCCAAATTGTAATTATCCAGAGTATTTATTGGTGCAAGGGTCCTTGAACTCAAATACGCCTAAGGCCTACAAGGGTCTTAATGTTGCGGGAATTTTTTTAGCTGCTTCATTTTGTTCGGCTCCATATCTAGGAGCTACTTGGAATGGGGATTGGGCCAGGGACCTCAGCAGAATAATCTCATTTTACGTTCTGCCTATCTCTGTGTTCCAGAGAAGATAGAGTAGCATGGCAAATGACCAGGACATTCTTTAAGTGCTCTCTGGAAACCCAATGGATCCATTTAACAACTGGAGTAAACCAATTTAAATTGTCTTCTAGAGGTCTAGGCTTACATGATCCACAGTCTTCCATTTTCATCTGCTCTGAAATAAAGATCAGGTCTTCGTCGATGTCTACTATGCATGCCGATGGCCGCAGTTATTTCATTTTAATCTTGTAATTGTTGAAAAGGCAGCGTAGGGGGTGAGAGTTGTATCTCATGCATCTGGTGAAGCTTTAAAAAAAAAAGGAAAATGATAAAATAATTTAGAAAAAAAAATCAGTAGGTGGGAAACAAAATTATTTAGTAAGAGCAAAGGCTATTTTTATACATGGACATTTCTACATCAGCCAACCTTTAAGTCTGTATATAGCAAATGCAAGGTCTCCTCACCCCGTTGGAAGCAAAACCTTAATACCTTCTTACGATTGCCAAATAGCAAAGATTGAAAGGGATTCCTCTCTGCCCCAAGCAATTTATTCCTAACTATACTTATTTTATTGGAACCTGCTTTGGGGCTAGTTATGATTAGACAGCTGTGCGCTTGTTAAAATAAATATGTGATAATTCTGTGGGTGACACACCTCCAACAGACAGAACTGATCCATGTACTTTCATTCTTACTTAAGATTTGGTTTCTTGTCTTCTGGAAATGCCACATTTATGGTGAAGTTTCATGCCTCTTTTGTTTATTTACAGCACATTTTTGCCTGCTCCTAGTCAAGTAAAAAATACATAATCCCCACATACTTGCCCTCAGTCCCAGCAAATATTACATTATAGTAAGGTAGTAGTAGTTTAAAGAGAGACTGTTGGAATTTTAATTTAAAATCTGGTTGTGCATATTTGTATGCTCAAATGTATTTAGAGGAGCATGCTACCTTTGATATTGATCCAAGCACGATTAAATAATATTACAGTGCAAGCTTCTATATGTTTATTCAAGAATCCTTTCACCCCAAAATAAGTGGAAATAGAGTTGCAGTATTAAGATAGGAAATACAATACATAATTTAAATTCTACTACTTCGATGGTATCCTTTTTCCAAATAAAAAACAGATTATAAAGGAAAGCTATATAAAATTGTAGATGGATTTTATATAAGAAGGTTTTTTTCTGGTTGGCTCAAATGTGAAGTTTTATTTGGCTCATCTGTAAAGTCAAAAATGCAGGACACATTTAGAAGATTCCTCTTTGTATACTGGTATGCCACAACAAAATTGCTTATAAAGCAGTCTTTAGTAAATACTTAGAAGGAGTATTTCACTGGGGAAAGAAATGGTTTTATCACCCGTATGCCATTGCAAAATTATCAGTTCTTTTTAAAAAGCTGCCATTAAAAAACCCCAAACATTATTCCTGTCAGCTTTTGTATGATTTATCAAGTTTCAGAGATGAGGAAAAAAGCCAGAAGGATCTAGCCCACATAACTCTAACTCTTCTTCAATGCCATCTTTGACAAAAGAAAAGTCACTGCCAGTTTCTAGTAGAAGGCCATTCATGTTAATCTTTTTTTTTTAAAGTCATGATCACAGAATGAGAAAATTTAACTCTATTTTCCTGCCTTAAGGCAACCTTGTTGGCCCTTTTTTTACCCCCACCAATCCTGATTCTACTCTTTTTCTTCCACAATGCTAGTAACAACATAAGGGAACTGTGGAAAAGAGAGAACACATTGCATGTGATCCATTTTATCTGTTTAACTTTTAAATAACAATTAGATGGTGATATGTGGATGTAGTTTTAGGGTCCAACAAATTGGGCAACTAACAGTGATCAGGATCATAAGCTGATCCTGATATGCTGAAATCAGATCTGGGTGTCCCCTTATCTTTAGGATGGAATAGCTGAACTACTATTAAAATAAAGCAGAAAGGACATTATTAAACATAATGCAGTTATAGAAAATATAACTAAAAGAATGTTTGTGGTTTCTCTTCAGGCTAAACTCTTCAATCGTTTGAGAGCCAAGATTGAGTTCAATGGAAGATACAAGAAACACAAAGGCTTATACGCAGGTATGTGACAGCAGAGAAGATTTGAAGGAAGTATTCAATAGAACAAGGCCATCCAGGAGAGGTGGTCAAAAATGCGTGATGGAAACCTTGCTCATATTATGTATGTTGCAGATATGACATACGTAAAAAAAGATTAAGGATTTGAGTCTATAGTTGTGTCTGACAGGTTGTCTTTGGTTAAAAGTAACTCTTCTCCTGGGAATTTCTTTAAAATCTTGGTATCTTGCCTAGGAGAAAAAAGTATGCAAAGACAATACTGCTATGTTGCTGGCTGGCTGCTGTGCTTTTTAAAAAGAACTTAATCTATAACAATATAACTCATTATGTTACCTTAGGCAGGAAGTCTAAATGATGCTCTTCCATTATAGTAAAAGATATAATTGTAAGATAATTGTAAGATAATAATCGGCAGGCTGTTGTCACTTAATGATAGAGCAGACCTTGTTCCTATTAACAATAACAATAACCCTAATTTTAAAATGTTAAAAAAGATTAATTACAAATAATACCTCTAGTTTCATGATTAACATTATCTGTTATTAATACTCAAATTTTGTCAGAAAAAAAAAATGCCAGTCCAAATGAATAAACCCCTTGGATTATTTTTTATGCAAATAAAACAAAACCTCCGAAAAGGGTTATAAGCAGAAAATAATGGACGTGTGTTTCTGTATTAACACATTAAGGTGAATTTAAACCATAAATATATTTACAACAGAGCCGTGGTGGCGCAGTAGTTAGAAGGCAGTACTGCAGGCTACTTCTGCTGACTGCTGGCTGTCAGCAATTTCGCAGTTCGAATCTCACCAGGCTCAAGGTTGACTCGGCCTTCCATCCTTCTGAGATGGGTAAAATGAGGACCCAGATTGTTGGGGGCAAGATGCTGACTCTATAAAACTGCTTAGAGAGGGCTGTAAAGCACTGTGAAGTGGTATATAAATCTAAGTGCTATTGCTATAACAGTTAATAAATGCTTAATAGAATGCAGTCTGAAAAACAGATTGCGGAATTCCTTTGGTATAAGAAAGTCTGTGAACTGAGAAAAAATAAATAAATAGCCTTGATCATCTGTAAGAGAAGGTGCTCTTCTTTGACCCATCAGCATTTTCAGCTGAATACAGAGCAGGTGGCCATGAAAAAAAGAGAAAAGCAAATGCTAACCATGGGCCATACCTTCTGCATTTGTTTTAATCGACACAATTTCATTAAGAAGTGATGTTTGCTTGTCATATCTGAAATTTGGTGGAGGTTCTTCGCCAAACTACAATATTCTGAGTGCTTTTTTTTTTCTTCGGAAAATTCCTGATTTTCTATTAAAGCACTCAAATGTGCTTAGGCTGATTTAATCTGTTAATAGTAACTGCTTTTATTTGCCCTGAACGATTTTTCTCTGGCAAAAAAATATAAATCTAGATCTAGATCTCTAAATCTCTAATCCCAAATCTTTTAACGGTCTACAGAAGTCTACATTGTTTCAAAACTGATACCTCAAATAGTGTAAAACTCCAGTCATTAATATTTCAGATGCCAAGTTGTGTGTTAGATCTACTGAGTGTGACAACTTTCTCAAATGTGGAACCCTTTGCATGAGCTGGAATTCCTGCAATTCCTAGAATTTCAAGCCACCATAGACAAGAGTTCTCGAGAAGGCTGGTATAACTGATAATAGTTTGATACTTTTAAAAATCTGTCTAGAACTATTTAGACATTTGGGGAGTTTACCTTCATTTGCTATGGGATTATTTCTTAATTAAAACAGGATTGGAAAACCTATAATCCTCTAGATGGTGCTACTAGACCCATCCAACACGGCAATTGATGAAGGAGCTAGGATTACATTGCCACACTTCTAAATGAAAATATGTCTTTTGTGGGAAAGAACTTTAAAAGTGCTAGTATAAAAATATTTAAGTACAATTATTACGAGCATAAAATTTAACAATTCGTTATACCAAACAGTCACTGGCTTTATTAAAAAAAGCTAGGGTTATGTAGGCAAGGACCGTATTTATATTGTGCACGTAAAATTTAGTACACAAAAGCATTTGAAGCAAGAAAAATAATTTTCCTTATAAACAACCCTGATTACTTTCATTTATACTAGAAGTCAGTAGCAAAATTACAAATCCGTCATTCAATATGGGCCTGCATACACTAATGAGATAGTAAATCATCATTTTTAAAAAAAAAGTTTTATTTTTAATAAAATAAAAAGGAGTTTCATTTTTAAAAATAACCATCATTTGTTGGTAGTGGTGCTTCTGCAAATTTTGTTACCATGAAAATTGTATACAATACATCCGTAATGCATGTGGTTTGTAACATACTTTTTCCAACATTTTAAAAACATTATTACTGTTTTTAAAAATGCCAGTACTTGTAGTATATGCCATTTCTTGTACAGCTTTCTTGGTAACATATTTTGCCAGTAAAAATTCATTGTTTTTCACCAGAGTAAGATGGACACGGGGGGGGCTTCATTCAATATTGAATGTTATGGAAGACATCTTTTGTTAACCGTTATCACATGCAAGTTGCTATATGAGTAATGACATTTTTAATATTTTTGGAAAAGACGTAATAGCTAGGTTCCCACACAATTGTTTGTGTGCTATTGGGTTCACAAAACACTTTGTTTCATAAGCCTGTCAAGTATATTTTAGCTTAGTATGTTGTATTAAGTAAGTAAATGAAACATTTGTATTTTTAATGCCATTACATGTTTCTTGATATACTGTATCAGCTATTTATCAAAATATTTTCTCTCTACCAGGGGTGGCCAGTTAGGAACCAGGTCATACAGATGGAGATGAGCAGCAGGTGAGCGAATGAAACCAAAACTCTCCCCCCTCCCCCCATGGTTCATGGAAAAATTGTCATCCACGAAGCTGGTCCCTGGTGCCGAAAAGGGCTGGGACCGGTGTCCTAGTAGACCACACCAAAGTATGAGGCATTAGTATGCTGCAGCTGCCCAAAACAGCCAATGCAGTTCTAAAATGCATCATCAGAGAAATAGCATCAAGATCACGAGAAGTGATAGTATTGCTCTGTATTACATTATTAAGACCACAATTGGAAGACTGAGTCCAATTCTGGTCTCCATGATACAACAAAGATGCTGAGGCTCTAGAAATTTTTTTTTAAAAAAGAGCAACAAAGTTGATAAGGGGTCTGGAGGCTAAACGTTATGATGAACGGTTAAGGAAACTAGGTATGTCTAGACTATCAAAGAGGAGGATTCGAAGTGACATGATAGCCGTCTTCCAATACTTGAGAGGCTGTCACAGAGAAGAGGAGGTCAAACTATTCTCCAAAGCTCCTGAGGGCAGGACAAAAAAATAATAGGTGAAAGATCATTAAAGAGTGGTCTAACCTAGAACTAAGGAGGAATTTCCTGACAGTGAGAACAATGAATTAGTGGAACGGCATGCCTCCAGAAGTTGTCGGTGCTCCATCACTGGAGGTTTTCAAAGAGACATTGGGCAAGCATTTGTCCGGTATAGTATAGGGTCTCCTGCACAAGCAGACGGTTGGCCTAGAAGACCTTCAAGATTCCTTCCAATCCTATTATTCTATGTTCTAAGTAACAACTTCTAATTAACACTCCCTTGAGATATTTGGTAGAAGAATACAGTAGTACCAATCTGAAAAATAAAATAATAGTAATAATAATAAATATATGCTAGCAACACACTGTGGTTGCTACAGTCATATATACATATATTCCATCTTGGTGTTATGGATTTTTGATTTTCAAAAGTTTACAGACTGGAGTAAGGGGACAGATAAGATTTGGGAAATGAGGACTTGTACAGTATAAATGAAAATATTTTCAGCATGCGTTTAGCAGTCTTGGCAGCTGTTAAATTATGCTATCTTAGTGCTTAGAATTCAAGATTAAGGTCAGCGAACAGAGATGTAGAACTGAGAGATCCACGACATGCCTGACCCAATAAGCAAGTTGTCTTTTTTCCAAAATTCCGCCAGATTGGGTGCATAACTTGAAACTGCCTCCAGGCAACTTCAATTTGCAGAACTGGCACTTAACACAGCTGATCATATTAGAACTAACTTATTTTGGCAGCAAAAGAGTAGTTATATATCTCTCACGGATGAACTGTTCTTGAACAATTTCTCTAATGTATTAAGCACAGTCTGGCTTTTTTTTCTGCGTTTGGGATGCAGGTATTTCCTTTCTGCTTGGTCTACAACTACAGATAGAATGACTTCACTGCTTCTGACAAAATAGACATACCGCAACAGTGTTTTTCAAACCTGTCAACTTTAAAATGTGTGGACTTCAACTCCCAGAATTCCCCAGCCAGCATCTTAAATTTGCCAAGTTTGAAAAATGCTGCCCTGTGGTTTCAGTCACATATAAGTAATCAAGGAAGTAGAAATGAAAAGTTGTACCTGGATTGCAGCATCCTTTCAGAAATGTGAAGCAGTAAAAGAAGAAACGCATTTCCCTTTTTCCCTTTCTCCTTGCATTTAGTATGTAATAGAACAGACTGTTATTTTCCACTGAGGGGCAATAAGAATTGTGCCATGATTTGCATTAGTTGATACCAGAACTGGACATGAAGACATCAGATGCCATTTCAGGACAATTCTTTATTTTCACTATGCCAAAAAGAAAACAGACATTATTGCAATTTGAAGAATTCTCAGGCTATTCTGCTTAACTCCCAGGGATGAATTTGTGTATTGTGTACTGTAACAAGTGAAAAGTAGAAATTACTAATGTGTTCTCTTTCTCAGTTATCTGGAATATTCTTACATGGTTAAATTTACCATATTTCCCTGAAAATAAGACCGGGTCATATTAATTTTCGCTCCAAAAGATGCATTAGGGCTTATTTTCTGGTTAGGTCATATTTTGGAGGAAATATGGTACTAAATGCATCAATCTGGCTGAAGATCTTAACGGGTTCATATCTAATGCATCTGCTTAAATAAAGATACATATAACAATAGCTTTAGCATTTAAATTTATATACTGCTTCACAGAGCTTTACAGCCCTCTCTAAGTCGTTTACAGAGTAAGCCTATCACCCCCAACAATCTGGGTCCTCATTTTACCGACCTCGGAAGGCATGGAAGGCTGACTCAACCTTAGCTTTAGTTATATACAGGTAGTCCTCAACTTACGACCACAATTGACCCCAAAATTTATGTTGCTAAGTGAGAAATTTGTTAAGGGCATTTTGTCCATTTTATGACTTTTCTTGCCATGTTTGTTAAGTGAATCAATGCAGTTGTTAAATTAGTAACCTGGTTGTTAAGTGAATCTGGTTCCCTCATTGACTTTGCTTGTCAGAAGGTTGCAAAAAAATGACTCTGGGACCCTGTAACTGTCACAAATGTAAGTTGGTTGTCAAGCATCCGGTGTAAATCACTTGACCATGGGGATACTGCAATGGTCATATGTATGAAAGATAGTCATAACTCCTTTTTTTCAATGCCTTTGTAACTTCGAATGGTACTAAACGAACTGTTGTAAATCAAGGACTACCTTTGCTAAGGCCTCTACTCAGGGACCTAGCCCTTATTTATGCATTGGTTCCAAAGCAAATTAAAAAAGAGGGCATAATAGTAAGCTTAAGTATAAGGTCACCAGTGCAAGGACAACATAGTCATTAGGCTGTTCCATCTAAAAAAGAAAATGGTCTATTTTACTTTTTAAAAGTCTTATACTGTGATAGGCACACTCTGGTCATATAGGATACAGTACTTTAGTCTCAAGTTATATTTAGGACTCTAGGAGTACAGCCAAACAAAATACCCTATCTATTCTTTCTGAAGAAATAGAATCCACCAAGGACTGAGAAAACTTCTCAATTTCCATACCTGGGAATCATCCAATCAGTCATGAGATTTATCAGATGTAGTCTCATTGGGGCTCATCTGCAATATTTCTCTCCATACCCTAACTCTCCCCATTTGTTGTCTATTTTTTTTTTTGGCCACTATTTAGTTGCTGGCTATAAATACTAAGCTGGAGAAAATACATTGAACTTTATTATTTATTTATTGGATGGTGGGTTGGTTAGTTGACTTGCATTATTTAGAGGCCACCTGACTCGAAACGACTCTAGGCAGTTTACATATTTTAAGGGCAATAAAGAATAAAAATTGAAAAACAAATCATGCATGTTCAGAAGATAAAACAATACATAACAATGAAAAATAAACTACAGTTTTTTAACAGTTACCCTATCACATGTGCTAATTCCCCTTGGCAGTATGTTTCACTTCCATTCTAACCATTCAAAATGGCTTCTTCCAGGCATTGTTCTTAGGTAGAGAGCATTAAGTGATAAAATGATAAAGGGCCAGAACTTATTTCTTGTAAGTGCCTTTTTTACACTCTCCACGAGAAAGAAAGAAAAAAATAACATGGATGTGTTTGAGACATTAGGAAGCAGAAGGAAGAAATGTTCAGTTCTTGTTGTTAATGTTAACCAAGTCAAAACCTGATACTTTGGGATCTATATCCATTATAGCAATTATATTTCATGATATCTCCTTAGCTTACTGCCCTAGTTAACTGTTCTTTAAGTCTAGAGTCATATAGAGCCTTGAAATAACTCATTAATTATTTGAATTTGAAGGTTATCCTTTTATTCTGCTCACCATGGAACAAAGGCATCTTGCTAACCATTTTTAGGAGGCATATCCTCATGGTATGGTCATTACCTCATTCCTAGGTCATCAGGAAGACAACATAATTTCATCTTTATCTGTCTCAGTTTTAAATGTATTTTTACTTTTATTGACCATCAAAAGACAGCATATGACTGACTCATTCATCCTATATGGACCCTTGCACTTTAGAAGGCTATATATAAATGATTAGTTTTAGAAGTCCTGGTGTTCAGCAATGTTGCAGGAAAGTAGTCTATCCTTTTTAAGTAATGTTATATACAATCCATCTTCCTTTTATAAGCTATCTGACAAGTACAGATATTATAAGTTCTGAGAGAGAGTTGTGGAAAGAAAGGGCTGCATGTACCATCAGGAGGAGGAGGAGGAGAAAAGACTGAATGGAACGTCTTCTACTGCTCCCAAACAAATTGTGCTGAATGAATGATTTGTGAAACCATTGGCAATGTTGGTGATAATGTGATCAGGAACTGAGAACCTTGTTCCTAGATTAGGCACTAGCCTCCATTATGATATTCTTTTGGGTTTCCAGAGAGATCAATCATCTGGGTTCCATACCTGCCTATGTAATATCTAACTAGGCCTGACATGGCTTTATATACCTGATTTTGGCAATCTTGTTGAACAGGAGTGGGCAATTAATTTTCCCAGGAGGGCACATGAGAAACTGGGACTGTTGTGGCGGGTTGCCACCACTGCACCCCCCCCTCACTACCCTGTCCCCTGCTGCTGCCTTGCCTGTGCCCGTGCTCCCATCGCTGCTGCCCCATGCCACTGCCACAACTCTAACTGCCCCACCTCCCCATCACCCTGCCTCCTGCCAATGCCCCCGGCCCTACTGCTGATGCCCCGCCTCCTGCTGCCAATGTCATCAATACCACGGACTGGACAGTGACAGCCAAAGAGTCCATTGGCCGTAAAGTGTTCTAGAAGAGTGCTAGATTTGTTTTTAAAACCTGGTTGTCTTTAAAAAAAAAAAACTGTAGACCTGTCTTAAAAGAAAAAGATTGACACATTCATTGATTTAAATCAGGAAAGAAAACCGGGTTCCATCAGCTTTGTGTTGCTGATTCTGCCCCTAATGTGTGTAATGCAATTTTTCTGCTGCTCAATGTCACTTTTTTACTTTTATGAGGGCAGGGTGACATTTCAGTATCTCCAGTGGTACTTTGGCTACTCCAGGGTTATTTTTGGCTGCTGATCTTGACCTTTTTGAAGCCATCTCTCTACATCCTGGTGTAGTGAAACTGAAAATAGTTATTTTGACTTTTAGCTCAAAGGACAAGTCACAGGTGCAGCTCAGTGGTTTGCTATGAAGTGAGTAGGAAAACCAATCCATCTCATAAACCTTCCAGAATGCTGGTGAGCTGTCACTTGGGTTACTATGTATGCAAGATAGAACTTTTTCCTTTAGATGAAAATCTATTTTGCCCAACACTGAAACAGAAAATGTTGCAGAAAAGAAGAAGAAAAATGTTTGGTGATTTTCATCATTCGTGTGAAATGTGATTTAATTTTGTTCTCCAGCAAAGAACTCTAGTTCTACATTGTGCAGCATCACACTGTCTACTAACCTCTCTCCTGTGGGAAGTAGCTTACTTCCCCCGTCAAATGTATACAATGTGTTGAAGCATAGGAAGCGTATATCAGATCACACCGTTTATTCATGTACCCCTCGACTCTGGCAGCTATTCTCCAGAGACATCGAGATAGATATTATGGTATACACTATCCTTTTAACAATATGACAGGAATTGAAATTCCTGTCTCTCCATATGAAATATTTGGACTACTGCTTCTTACGTTCTTCCTCTCTGTTGTGATTGGGAAGAAGTACAATATTCTCTCCTTCCAGTTCATTAGCTACCACAACAGGGAAAGAAGCACAGTGGTCCAACACATGTTTTCTATGGAAACAAGCCTAGATTTTATCCGATTCCCACTGTAGAATGAATAGCTGATGTCATGAAGCCACACCTCTTTTGAGTAAGCTTGTGACTTAAACTTGGGACAAGTATGCTGAGATTCATTGTTCTGAATTTCATTTGAATCTCCTAGTGTATGGAGGATAGTAGATGACCCTTGCTACTGCTTCAGAGCTCTGCTTCAACTCCTTGTGTGAATGGCTCTCCTTGCGTGACAGGTACTATGGATTTCACCCCTGAGTACGAGTGAAAGAGCAGGAGGAAACAGCCAATGTTTCATAACCGATTATCTTCTTGGATTGCATGTCAGAGATGTTCTACATATGTACGATGCTGGAAACTGCCTTGCCACAAAGTTTAGTAATGCAGTCATTCACAATGTGTTCCAAGAGGTATGCAATGGGTGTGAATTTTGGGCTGCACTGTTTCTCTTGAAAAGAAATTTACAGGAAAAAGCCAAATAGTTCTCATGGGCAAGATAAATTTTTGCTGCAGACAGGTTATACAATAACATCTGCTGTTGCAAGATTTGTGCTGGACCGTGAGGGACAACAGAAAGCCATAATGAATTGGACTAAAATAAGCAAGGCCTCTAAGAAGATATATCTTCTCTGGAATAAGACAGCTTCTCTCTCAGCCTGTTCCAGCGTCGGGCCTAACAGTGCAGGCATCTTGATAGAAATCAGTAACAATAATACACAAATATAAACGGGCAGTTTATGAATTACACCGCTTACTGTGTTTCAATTATTCTTTTCGCTTGACTCACCCTCTTGCTTTTAAACATGCACTAAGCATTTGTGTGATTCTCAGGCAATATCCATCGCTAAAGCCCTGTAGGCAGGATTTTTTTTTAGTGGTTCTATCAATACCCACATTCACTGGCTGGGAGTAATGATTGTTGATTGTGGTTGCAAGTCATTCCGATTGCAGATTAATAAATAACATTCTTTGTATTTGTTTTCCTTTTCCATCATTTTCACTCCATCAGTAATTTATACTTTTATATTTGCTTGGCAATAGTTCTGTTGTTCTCCTTAGTAAATTCCTACTCAGATGTTTGAGGTATGTTGACCCATTTTTCTCCTTACAAGCGTTGAAACACTCATATCTCTTTTCCTAAATCTGTTATCTATGCAAGCAGTCCTCATCTTATCACCACAATTGAGTTCAACCTTTCTGTCTCTTTTTGGGCTCAAATAAGTCAAGAATGATCTTTATCTGTTTAGTTCAAGAGTCCTTCAGATATCTACGGCAAAGAGGACATAAGTTCAAGAACACTTCCAATTGTGTATATATGTATGTATGTATGTATGTATGTATGTATGTATGTATGTATGTATGTATGTATTTAATTAATTAATTTTTATGCCACCCATCTCACTAATGCAGCAACTCTGGGTGGCTTACAATATAATAATAAGTTAAGGAAAAAGATAATGTAAGGCACTTAAAATTAGGAGTAACTAGGAAAGTTAAAAACCATAACCTAGGGGTGGAGAACTCCATCATCCACCCCCAACCTAGCATGGGCCTCAGGCCAGGAAACAGGCAGCAGAGCCCAGTTTTCAGGCATTTTTGGAAGACCAGGAGTATGGGAGTGACCTCACCTCCAGTGGGAGAATATCCCAGCAACTAGTATTTACAGGTATTATATCAGTGTAACTGGAGAAAATATGTAGCCATTATTCCCAGTTGTCAAATCTAAGCCCTTTAAAAATCTGTCCAAAAAGGTGACGATCTCTATATATTTGCTGGTGATTTTAATGTTTTCCGCTATTACATCTGTCCTGGATTTCCTGCTTTCTATTGGATATCTCCTTGGTGAAATTGTATAAAGGAGGACAGAACTCATTTCTCCCCTTCTCTGTTGTCTTTCTCTCTGAAATCTGAAGAAAGGGGGACTGAATGACGTGGTTAGGAGAAATTGGAAAAAATAAAGTTTGCATTCAAAATTGGGCTGGATCTGGCTGAAGGCTGTGGAGACTTTTTAGAACTCTATATTTTTTTAAAAAATCAGAATATCCTTGTGAGAGAAGCATGTGGGCAGTTTAAAATATTACCAATACTTTCATTCTATGCTGTCTTTCTTTCTGGTCATGACACATGGAGCAAAGCTATTGATAAGAGATTAAAAAGAGTTCCAGAAACCATGCTCTTTCCCAAACTTGTTTCTGAGCTAAAAGAATAAAGCATACACTCCTCTCATTTTGGTACCTTTTTCTATGTTTTTTTTAAGGTCCAATGAAGAAATCCAATCAAGATTACCTCATAGTAAAAGTAAATAGCAATAGCACTTAGACTTATATACTGCTTTACAGTGCTTTCCAGCCCTCTCTAAGCGGTTTACAGAGTCAGCCTACTGCCCCCCAACAATCTGGGTCCTCATTTTACCCACCTCAGAAGGATGGAAGGCAGAGTCAACCTTGAGCCTGGTGGGATTCGAACTGTCAAATTGCTGGCAGCCGGCACTCAACAGAAGTAGCCTGCAGTACTGCACTCTAACCACTGCACCACTGCAGCTCATGCACCCTCAGGTTAAGTTTGATGCTCATAACTTCATGGAGTTTTCTTGACAGCCTTACATTACATGATTTTCTATTTCCTTCTTCCATGATATTTGTTTTTCAGCTTTCCGATCTAGCATTTCCTAGTGGCGTTACATCCACATACCAAATGCTTAACTTTTTTTTTTTTTGCGAGAAAACCAGCCAGGGTCAGCTTGCTGCCATCATCTACCGTGATGGTGAAAAAGCATTTGAATGCTCGCAGTTTTATTTCTGATCTTTTTTCCTGCACATCCTTCCTATTAAATACTTTTTTTTTTCTCAACAGCTGCACACGGCTGTGTTGGCTTCATCTTTGAGTTATTCACTAACCTCTTTGCTTGAACTCATCAGAATGCATCTCTATCTCTGCATCTATTCATATTTATCTATATGTCAGATATTTCACTCTCATGAGAGTCGTTATATGTTTGCTTCCACATTTGCCATTGTATTGACTGTTTAGCCAGCTGAACTGCAGAGATCCGCTTTGAATTTCATTCAAAGTTTTTTTGTTGTTTTTTTTTAAGTTTAAAAGGCAGCCTTGCTCATGGAATAGGTGCTACAAAAATTTGGGTTTTCCCTCTTACTTTCAGTTAGCCTAAACCATCTCCTGTTTTTCTATTCAGGGGTTGATTTGGCCTCTTCACGGCTCATCCTTAACTCAAGAAACAAGTATATATTGTTCTCATCATAGCATCTTTGAGGCATTTGTTCATTCATTCATTCATTCATTCATTCATTCATTTATTCAATTTCTATAGGCTGCTCAACTCGATCAAGTGACACTGGGCATCATGTTTTAACTGCAAACATTGCCTTTGGTAGATGGATCTGTAACTAGATAATTAATGTTCACCAACTTATGTTTGCCAATTATTTGATCGATAACATTTCCACTATAAGAAGACATCTGTCAATCAAATCAACGCCTTTATATTCATGCCCTCTCCACACCATGCAGTGTCAGCACCCTGACACTCTTGTGTCTCTCACACAACCCTTGCGTCTTTCCATGAAATAAACGCAGGGCAAAAGTTCCCCCAGAAATCCTGCAAATTTTAAACAAAACCATTCCTTGCTGAACAGCGCTGAGCATTCCCCTTGGTGCATTCTAGCTGGATGATGTAAAGTGCTCTGGGTGTGGGAGGCCATGCCATGAAGCACAGGAAATAGCTTAAATCTTCTCAAATGTTTATAAAGTTAAGTAAATGGGAAACGGTTACAGCTGACACTGCCAACCACTTCAGAGCCATTTTAGCGAGAAATACTATCATTGCTATTATTTTTATAATAAATAATCCCTTTGTCTTCGAAACTGGTGCTGACTTAAAAAGCATGGGGGAAGAAGGCTAATATTGTGGGAGTACTGACCCTTTTGGACATATTTTGAATGCCTTTTTATTTATTAATTCGGTACTATCCATCTCTAGCTCGGTACTCAAATATATAAATAGAACAGGGCATTGTACTCAGATTTAAACTCAAGAGCTAAAATTTAGCATTCCATTCTGACCAATTAATTGGTCAGCAAAGATAACTTCTGAGTAAACTGGCAGAAACCATCATCTCTCCACAGGCATACTGTCCATGTCAAGATCTAGAAGCAAGAGGGAATTCAAAATAATAGGCTAAATGGTTGCTGAAGTTATACTCCTATGTGAGGTTCCGAGAGGCTAGCAAGCTTAGGAAACAAGAATCACTTGGCAATCTGTAAATATATTTATTGCTAGTAAGTTAATGTAATGTCCCGAAAGATTGCCAATAGTATAATCAAGGCAGGCTACTCTTGATTCTTTTCTTTTCATGCTTCCCACCCAATCCTGAACTCAAGAATCTCTGTTTCTTCTCTTTAGTATCTTACAGTCATCATTGTTTTCTCTAGACACTCTCTCTATCACACTGTATGAGCCTCAACATAGGAGCTCAAGTTGAGATGGAGTTAATCACTCGTTATCCACAAACAACAATGTAAATTGCTTGCAAGCCACACTGGCCAATCTTGGTTGAAGGCAATCGAAGCAGAGAAGTAAGTTTCCGCTGTAGTGGTGTAAGAATCCCAATGAGTTTTTAAATCGGCTTTACCTCATATGGAATATGATCAATCCTAAGAATTTCTTCACCTGTTCTTCAGCTTAGAGCCCACTAATTTCACTATTCCAAGCTGCCTTAGGCTAATTTGGCTTTGTAAGAAGAAAGCTGGAGCTTAAAAGCTTTCCCAGGTCATCTCTGCTTCTTTCAAAATTGTTCCCACTGACAATATCTGGGAATTCTGAGTATTCAAAAAAACCATCCGGATCTATCACTGTCAAACAGTTTCCTGCAGTAACCAGCCATTAGTCTAAAACTGATAAATAACTTCTTTATTCAAGATAATGGAGTTAAATGGAGTGTCTTCATTTTTTTTTTATCACTAGGATCACTAACAAGACTAGCAAATCCAAAGTTTGCCTTTCTACTACATGGGGCCAGATACTGGATGTGAATAAGTCCATGATTGTCACAGATGACCTGAAATCCTGAGCCACTTAGTTAAATGGGCAACCTCAGTATGAATATTGAAATTTCTCTGGTGAAGACAATCCAATACCACATTTCACATCGGTTGATCTCATGAAGAAAAAAAAATTATATGGTATTTCTTTAGTGTCACAGCCATCCAAATATAGCATTAGGCATTCAAAATTAACATTTGGTTAACAAGAACATGCCCACTCCACTTTCCTGCCCTTCAATAATAGCCTAATTGACACAACTAGGAGTGAGATGAAGTCCCCTTTGCTCTGGGCTACATCCATGATTACCACTTCTACTCACTTGTTGTGGGCAATAGGCTGACTCTGTAACCTGCTTAGAGAGGGCTGTCAAGCACTATGAAGCGGTAGATAAGTCTAAGTGCTATTGCTATTGCTATTCAACAGCAAGAATTGTAACGCAGGGGGCAGCTATCATCTTGACTTTCATTGCATCTAAGTTACATTGATTTGCAAGTCCATAAGTGGCCTCCCTAATTAGGCTCAACCAATTATTAAAAAGCATTTACAAGCCTTCGTATTCTGTTCCTCAAGCTAGCATCAAAAGATGCCATCTGATTTTAACTTCATCATTGGACGTCGTCGTGCTTAATAATAAACCTGAAACAAACTGGTGTTTCGAAAGGCTTCTTCAGCTGCATGATTTTTCTTTGAATGTCTCCATTATCGGAGCTAAGAAAAAAGGCAAAAGTTGAAGGGGTTGCCTTAATGTGGTTCCCATTTATAAAATATGCCAGACGCACCTTTGTCTGCTAGGAAGAATCAGTGGCCCTCCAAACGTTGTTGAAGCAAAGCTTTTGGCATCTCTGAAAACCAGTGATACTGGCTGGACCTACTGAAAATTGCACATAGCAGCATTGGAAAGCTTGAATTCCTTTATCCTTACTACTTTGCTATTGATCACTGCAACAAGCAGATACTACTCTATTTTATATTTTTATTGCTATTATTTATTTAGTTATATCTTTGCTGGGTTATTAGCTTTAGTTGAGAGATTCTTGGTATTTATATTCTTATTGCTTAGGAGCTTTGAGAGTATAACACAATGTAAATTTCCATTGTTCTATCTGTGTATTATTACCAAAATTTAACCCACTGTTTCATGTTCCATAACTTGTTCTTCTTCTGTTTCAAATTTCAATAAAAGTTTGTATATTTTAGCAACTGCATGTTCATCATTTGTGCACAATTCTACTTCAGACTCTTACAACATAGGTAGTCCTTAATTTACAACAGTTCATTTAGTGACCATTCAAAGTTACAACGGCACTGAAAAAGTGACTTATGACCATTTTTCACATTAATGACCTTTGCGGTATCCTCATGGTCACATGATTTACATTCGAACGCTTGACATCTGACTTACATTTGTGACGGTTGCAGGGTCCCTAAGTCATGTGATCCCCTTTTGCAACCTTCTGACAAGCAAAGTCAATGGAGAAGTCAGATTCACTTAACAACCAAGTTACTAATTTAAGAACTCTAGTGATTCACTTAACAAATACAGCAAGAAAAGTCATAACATGGGGCAAAACTCACTTAATAAATTTCTCACTTAACAACATAAATTTTGGGCTCAATTGTGGTTGTAAGTTGAGGACTACCTGTTCTATTTTAAAATTCTCCAATTGTTGTAAATAAGAGACAATCATATTTCTCTGCCACCAGCTCTTTGATTTTATATTCCCCCTGACAAAATTCTAATATCTCATGACAAGTTAGCCATTTGTGTTTACTTATTATTTCTCCTCTATAAAATGCTTCTTGTATTGAGATTTACAAAGGGGCTTTCACCAACAATCTGGATTTCTATCTATTCCATATTCTCAATATGGCATATCTAACGTAATAGTTTTTAAAATCCATATTAACCTTGATTTTGTTATATTTTTGTTACAAATATCCATACCATCCGAACCTTAGGTCACGTCCTTCTAATTCTAAAAGCCGTTTGTTTCTCAACAGCATTCACTTTTTCCTCCAAACCAAATACATCAAGCTGCAAAATACAATGTCAAACCAGGTAAACCCAATTCTTATCTTTCCTTGGCATGTTGTAATATTTAATTCATGGTTTTTCCCTGCCAGACCAATTTAGATGTATCCTTCTCCCACTGTTTAAATGGTGTAGCAGTTGACAAAATGTATTGTCCAAAAAGAAAACATCATTCTAGGTAAGACCTTCATTTTTATCACAGAAATTTTCCCCAACAATGACCCTAATAATTGCTTCCATCTTAACATGATTTCTGGTGAGGATTTGGAGTTTCCACTGAGGATTCATAGTGAACTAGACATCCCTGAAGAAGCAGGGCTGGTAATGCAATCAGTTTAGCAGTCAGATGATAAATTCTGGCCAGCCAGTGCAGTCTTTCTGGAAAAAGGAGAAATACTAAGATTGCCCACTTGCATTCTGGACAGTTGCTCCTTGTATGTAGACTGCAAGAACTGAGATTATTGCAATCTGCTTGTGAGCTGGGTGGCTGGGAGTTGAGGGATTTCAGCCATGCTCATAGCCATAATGCAGACTGTATTTTATACCTTCCAGTATATCCTAAGAGGATGGAATTCTCAAACTATTTTCTCAAACAAGGATTCCATAAAGTTATTAAAATTGTATGACATAGTATGTTTCCAAGAAACCTGAAACCTAGAAAGCTAGTACGATACAATGTATTGATCAGGTTTCATATCATGTATTGTTCCAGCAAGGAAACTATATTCTATGGGCTGTCCTTACGTAGGTTTGGTAAATAGGAAGTTAGGTACTATTATCATAGTGGAAGATCTTAGTGCAAGAATAATAAGAATATTTATTGATATTAATATTAAACAATAAGAATTAATTAATAATATTAATAAGAAAAAGGTGATAAGAACTAAATAGCAAAACAGTCGAAAGTTAACATTGATGAACTGTCCCTTACTTTCCCTTATACCTGGAAGGACTTAATTTAAACCTGGCAGGGCATCTAAACTTAAAATAGAATTTTCACATTCTAAATGGCTCTTACCCTGAGATACTTTTGGTACTTTTACATGAATCAATGAGTAGAACAACAATAATTGAACATTTCAAAACATGGAGGTTATTCCACTAAGCTGTAGTGATCACCAACCTATTATATTCCTGAATACTGTCTTTGAAGATAGTGGGAAGTTGAAAATACATAATGGCCACATGTTTATTCTAAAACTTTGAGGCTATAAAAATTAAAATAGTCTGTTAATTTAGCTGATAAAATCAATACAAAATTCAAATCATCAGCAGATAACAGCTTAAATTGATTAATACTGATCCAACTTTTCCTGTTCTCCTGAACCACTATCAACAAATAGTTGATCATTTAAAACTAGAATTAAGGCAGGACGCCTCTAAATTTAATTAAGTTCACCAACAACATTGCCACAAGTTTGACATGGAATGTAAAACAGCATATTGTATTGTTAAGAATTTGGCAAGCAGAGCAAAACACAGTTGCTCCTAATAGCTAATTATGGAACTGCTTAGCAAGAAAAGGGAATATAAACTTCTCCTAGAGCACAAAAAGGCATTATATCAAACAAATATAGGGCACTCCCTCCTACCCTCCATAGATTCTAAAGACACATTATTATGGAAACTGATAAATGAATGATAATATGGGCAAAGATACAAACATCTTAGAGGTTATACTGTCCAAAGAGAACTGGGAGAATCCTTATATTAAATATTTTGCTTCCCATCCCACTCCAGGTAATCTAAAATTTTCTGATGCTACATAAAGAACAATAAAATTCTGGGGTACAAATGGTGGTCAACCAATTCCTTCATTCCTCTTGTAAAAACCCAGTTGTTCCTTACTTTTCAGATGCAGTAGAGTTATACAGAATTTCTACCCTTACAATATGGAATTATTTCAAAACAAACTCCCCTGAACTATTTTAGTTGTACCTAATGGGAATCCTATCCCACTTTTCTATGTAGAAACTGTATATACCCAATTAAAGTTTGAATAATTGTAAGGACATTTAATTATTGGGCTAGATTCCATTCAGTATCTAATCCCTGACTTCGCAGGCAATACCTCCTCAAGCAAATGAATTTCTCTACTTCTTGCACCAGTTGATTTACATTTTTATCCAATTCTATGCATTCCTTTCTAAATTCTAAATTCAAAGAATGCAACTAACAATCTAAAAATAAGGTACTGGATGTCTTTGCCCAAAGAAATGTGTTTACTTTATCAGAAAATAAAACTACCCCTTTGTATGCACTTAATGAAACCAAAATTGAATGTGAACATTATCTGAATTAAGTTACAGTGACATCTCTTCAATAGGCACCACAAGACTATGGTTCAACAAATGGTATTAGAGAGGGATAATTTCTCAATAGCTCATATAGTATGCACTTCTATCTTGTTCCAAGGAAATTGTAGAAGATTTTACCCATTATTTATTGTATTGCCTCTTTCCACTTTAGCAGATGGAAAATTTCTGGAGAACTACTTAGATTGATAAAGCAGTTTGGTCTGATTCATATAAAATTGAATATCAAATGAATTTAGACAAGAAGACAATGCTATGGAAATTATCAAGTTTTGCATGAGGTACTGCTAAAAATATTTTATCAAAAGTTTCTAATGTGTTCTAATATTTTACTTGCTGTAATAATAACACTGTTTTTTATTGATTTTTGTACATTGTAATGAAATTGCTTTTGAACAAATTGGAAATAAATTAGACAAACAAACTGGACTTTTGTGGAAATATTTTTGGTTTACTATTAAAGAGTGCAGCCACTTGGTGAATTATACAAGATAAGGATAATATGAGCCTCACTGTGATGCAAAATTTTAACTACAAAATGCAAATTGACATGAAAATAATAAGGGCATAGAAAGACAAAAGAGAAAAAAAAACCACTTTGGGATTATAATACCGTAATGGCAATCACCAGAAAAATAACCAGAATAGAGGGGAAAGGAGGACTAATAGGGTAGAATTAGACTGTATTTCATTCAGAAAATGTTTGCGCACAGGGCCCATAAATGTGCTGAATCATTTGACCCTCAATTTGAAAAAAAGAATGGATTTCCCTATTGGCTTTGCTTGTGGGAAACTGGCAGGGAGTACTGGAAATCAGGATCACATGATTGTGGGGATGCTGCAACAACCATAACTTTGTGGTGGTGGTGGTGGTGGGAAACTGATCTGAAAATCCTGGAAATTTTACTTCTCCTGGAATAATGGGTCCCAGATTGTTTATGCATTCTTTAAATTAGCAGATTTTTGCACCTTGTTTTAAAAACTGTTGCAGGAAAATGGACGGCTTGGGCTAACTTGACTGGTCAAGCAGTCTAAAATGAGGATTTTAGTAGTATATAGTTAGACATTGTATTATGCTAAAGATTTTTTCTCCCTTCTGATGAAACACTATGCATAAAACAGCTTGTCATGGTGCCCCAAAATGGTTATAAATTTGTCAGTCCTCTATATCAGTTCATTACAGAGCTAGCTGGCCTGACGATAGAGTACAGTTCAAGCTAAACCCAACTCTAATCTCAGTGGGTCGAATAATATACACGAACTGCATATTTCACATGAACTTTTTCTCACATAAAGTTATCAGCACAACGTCTCGTAAAAATCCATCTGTTTCCCCCAATTCACATTTTCATTTTAGCTTCCCAAGCTGATGCCCTCCAGATGTGCTGTAACTACAACTCCCAGAATCACCAGCCAGCATTTTGGAAATCCAGCCCACGTGGCATTTTAAACAAGCAGATGTTTTTATTTGAACCGGCTGTTACATTCGCACGACCGGGGTCTGTGGGGCAAATGACGTTTCCAATGTATGCGTTCTAGATGTCTATACAGAACCTCATCCCAACAGTTCTCCAAAAACAGTATCTGTATCAGAAAGGCTAGTATTTGGCCATTGTTAGACCATTGTTAGACTTAGATTTAAACCACTGAAAGAACAGCAACAATGACACTAACTAACTAAAAAATAAATGATAGAATCATAGTAGCATATCTGGAAATGTTCCATTTATTTATTTATTTGAATTTATTAGTTGGTCAATTCTAGTGACCTCTTGTTGTTAGTGCTTTCATTTTAATATAGAACTACTATTTTTTACTTCACTGTATGAGGTAACTATATCGCTATCGTTTATAAACTGTATGACTACAATATGCATTTGGATATTAATACCATAATCGTAATAGCTCACAAAACTGTTATATTTCATTGTTGGGAGATGTATCTCATCAGGCAACTTCTCCATTGAACCAGGAGTAAAGAAAGCAATTCAGACATGAAAATTGCTGGCAGATTTTCAGCCAATCACTTCCTCTGTAGAAAAATAAAATTAGGAGGATATTACTTCAAGCTCCTGTAGGAGAGGGACAAAAGAAATGTACTAAAATCAATGCCGCCTCTCAATTTGGCAAAGTATCAAAATGCCAACAGGGCCATAACTAGTAAGTGCAGTTGTTCAATGCAAAATGAATGTTTCACAATAATAAAAAAAAACTGGAGACATATTCCTCATTGAGATCATTGGAATGTAAAATAAACATGCACACTTACTATGGAAAGCCAGAAATAAAAAAAGAAGCCATTCTATTTAATACTTCATGGACATTTTTGTTTGAGACTCGTGACACACTTTGTTACCAAGGAGACTTGCATCAATATAATGAAAGACTGAATTTGGTCTACTAGCCAGAGGATCTTTCAATAGTTGAAGTGGTACAGAGGTATAGATTTAAATTCATAAATCTGGTCTACACAACATGCTGAGCCACATTGTGGGTAGATTTTGCATATTGTCCTAAATGGAACTTGGGCCAAAATTTTGGTTGAGGTTGTTTTATTTTATCACAATCTAAAATTGTGGGCTGGCTTTGACTTGTTTCAGTCTTGGCTTCGAGTGTTATCCAAGCTCAGATTAATGGCTAGCTAGAAGGAAGAAGAAGGTGGAGATGGGAGTAGCAGCAGAGCAATGGCATTGTTTTAAAAACACACACAAAAACAAAGGGGTCACTCAGACAAGGAACAATGGATGGAAATTGATCAAGGAGAGATTCAACCTGGAAATAAGGAGACATTTTCTGACAGTGAGAACAATCAGCCAATGGAACAGCTTGCCTTCAGACGTCGTGGGAGCTTCATCACTGGAAGCTTTGCAGGAGAGACTGGACTGCCATCTGTCAGAAATGGTGTAGGATCTCCTGCTTGGGTAGGGGGCGGTTGGACTAGGTGACCTACAAGGTCCCTTCCAACTCTGTTAATCTGTAATCTCTTCCCCAGCCCAATAATGTAGAAAAATAAAAAGAGGTCTGATGGCATCTGACTAACACATTTTATCAAAAGTGATACACTTTTGTGAGCAGCGTCTGACTTTATCAGAAGCACAGAGTGGCTAGACTGGTGTATAGAATAATGTAGGTTACTTCAGCAGTTTCTCTCATTTAGTATATTTGTGTATATGCATAGTAAAACAAATTATTTAGCGTCATCATTGGTTTTTATAAAGCAGTATACCGACAGAGGAATATTTCTAAAAAGTGCAAATTGTCATGTATTTGAACGCATTGAAGAATTATTGAGAATGCTTTTGGTTGTTTTGTTCCAGTAAGCTAACAGCGTAATTGTTTCTGGCATGCCAAAATTACGCTGTAGGTGCTTAAGTCCATAAAGAAAGCAACAACTGAGCCTTAGTATCATCTTTGTTTAGACGGATGAGCTGTAGTCATTTTAATATATTTTGAAATTAATATTGTTTGGCATTATAATTAAATGTGTCTTTCGTTGTTCACTCACTCTTGAGTACTGATGTGGACTTAGCCCTGAAGGGATTACAGAGCGGAGAGCTTTCCCCGCCGTTGAAGTTAGTTTCCTGCACAGAGAATGGAATGCTACAGAAATCAATTAGAAAACTATCTATTCCTAAGCTAATTGCAGGGGGAAAAAAACAGCAACAGCTTTGGTAGTTCCACTGGCAGTGAAACTTGGGATAAGGTTATTTGAAAGCTTTCATAATCTAGGCAAGGGTGACCTTTAACAGGAAAAATAAACTTAAACAGAATTAAACTATATTTACAATCAAACAACATTTATTTTTGAGCAGACATGCATATGAGTGTCCTGTAAGACTCCTTGCTACGGACAATTTGTATTAGCAATCAGTAGAGGAATTAATGAGTAAAACAGGAATGCATGTGTATTTTAGCCTAAACATGACTGTCTGAAAATGAAGCCCATTAAGTATTTGGAATTTTGAATAATATACGATTATTAATTATTGCCTAAGTACATAAAGATCATGTCACTATTTCTACTGATACAAAAACAACAAATACTAACCAATAAGCAGCAAATTTGCAATCTTAGTAATTAACCTACTTAATTTATCTATATACTGTTGTTGTACAGAGTTTCTGGTTATGATCAATCTGTATTTATTCAATTATATAACATATCAAATAAATTATATTCCATAGACAATTGGATATTATTTTTCAAAAGCCAGCAATAAATTGTTTGGGTGTGGTTTTTTTTTTTTACAGGGAACAGAAACATTTGATAATCTACTTACATGGAAGAAAACTAGCTATCTGTTAAATAACAATGATAAATGAAATACATATATACAGGACTTCTGGACTTCGTGCTTGAGTTGGAAAAAAAATGAAACTTTGATTTTGATTTTTACCAATTAGATAGATTTGTTGTTATAGAAATGTAATAGAAAGTTTTTATTATTATGAAAAAGTAAAAAGTTGAGGGTAGCTCTTAATGCCTTATTTTATTGCACCAAAGGAGTTGGAAGTCATATGCCTTTTTTTCCCTTTTTCCCTTGCTTTTTCCCTTTCTATCCATTTTCTTTTTTCCTTCCCTAATTTTCTTCATATTTACTTTTATATTCTCTTTGTATGTCATATTACAAATTAATAAAAAACTATATTAAAAAAAGAAATACATATATACAGAACAGAGGTACAGGCAAAGGAAATGTTGTATTCCAAACAGTCTTGGGACAAATCTACATTTTTCAGAATTTTTAATGATTAGCATTATTTACATGAATATTTATGATATGTCACCTTCTCCCTCCCTTTCTGTTTAGAATATGTTTTGAGGACAAGAATTTGTTTTCCTTTGGAAAATCAAGTGAGCAAATAAGTGTTTTAGTTTTGTATGATGTGATCCTAACACGTGGCTTGTAAACCTGTTTATTGTAAAGAGCACTGTATCTCAAACTGTATTCTGAGGGCTCTGGGGACCCCCGAAGACCCACATAGTAGTTTGCAAAATCAGTTATTTGCCAGCCTACCCTGAAAAACAATACAATATTAAAATCTGATTAAATAATTATGAGAAGCTGCATGATTGCATCAATTTTAATTTTTAATCTGGTACATATTGATGAATACAACCCATACAAACAAAAGTTCTTTTGGGAGTTCCTCCGTAATTTTTAAAAGATGTCCTGAGAGAAAAAAGTTTATGAAACACTGGTGTAGAACAGTGTGGGAATCCAATCAATTACATTCTATCCAAAGGAGCTTATCTTTCAAGACTTGGTACAACTTCCTTTAAGCATATAAATATCCAGGCTGCCGTTTGAAGCAATCATATATAAGCACACTTTATTTATTTAAGCTAAATAGTTTTTGTTTTAACCATTTAAGCATGTCCGGCTATAAAGCATGTGACTTTATAGGCAACTGCTCTCCATGTCACCCTGTCAAATACTGCTTCTTTCAACTGTTGGATGATCAATTTTGTATCAGATTTGGTATTATCAAGCCGGTGTGTTCTGTGCTTGCCCCTTATTGTTGTTCCATTAACCATTCCTAGCATTGTTGCCTTCTCCAATGAATTTGTATACTTGACATGGCCAAAGTAAATCAGATGTAGCCTTATGATTTTACTTCTAGTGATACGTCTGGTTTTATATGCTTTAACACCTCTCTGTTAGTTACCCTGGTTGTCTATGGTATACGCAATAATTTAGGGCAGCACCAAAGGCATCAATTCTTATTCGATCAGCCATTCTCAGTGTCCAACTCTCATAGCCATACATCATTATAGGGAACACTATTGCTCTAACTAGGGTGCTTTTTATATTTATATCAATATTTCTGTTTTTTCTAGACCTTATTCATCTTAACCACTGCAGTGCAGCCTAAGGTTATCCTGTGTTTGATTTCTGGAGCAGAACTGCCACCGTGAACAATTTTAGATCCAAGGCAGATAACTTCTCGAACTAATTCAATTTCCTCCTTATCATTTTTAAACGTCTCTATCTGCTGCTGCTGTTATTATCTTTGTTTTCCTGATGTTAAGACTCTATCCTACTTTTTCCACTTTCTTCCTTGATTTTCTATCTAGTTCATTTTTTCCAGGTCTTCCTTTATTTCAATCAATAATGTTGTATCATCTACGTACTCTGTACCTCAAATTATTTATGGTTCTTCCTCCAATCTTCACTCCAACCTCAGGCAGTTCCAGATCTAATTTCTGCATGATCACTTGAGCATACAGATTAAACAACAACAAAAAAGGTTTCAAAATACATCCCTAAATCCCTTACTGATTCTGATCTGTGGCACCATAAAGTGTTCTCACTGTTGCTCCTGATCAGTGTGCAGTGATCTGATGAGTCTGATCAGGAAGATTGGGACACCAAGATCATACAAAGCCACCCATAACTTATTGTGTTCCACACAGACAAAAGCTTTTCTGTAATCGATAAAACACATATAAAGATCCTTCTGATGTTGAATTTTGATTTTCCACAATCCATTTAATATTGGCAATGTGATCTCGAGTGTTGTGCGCCTTTCTAAAGCCAGCTTGTACATCAGATAACTCTTGATCAATGACATTCTGTAGCCTCTGTTGAATGATTTTTAACAGACTCTTGCTTGCATGAGAAATCAATGCAATCGTACAATATTTGGAGCAGTCTCTGGCATCCCCTTTCTTTATTAATGGGATAAAAACAGATCTTCTCCAATCCTGAGACCATTGACATGTAATCCATATCTCTTGACATAGGGCAGTGATGATGTTAATTGGTCTTGGTAATTCTGCAGGTATTCCATCAAAACCTGTGACTTTCCAGTTTGGCAATTTCCCCATAGCCTTCTTCTTCTTTTAAGATGTTTGGTTCTTTATTAATTAGGCTGTCATCATTGTCATCTTGCTGGTACGTCAAACTGCTATAGAGTTCTTCTTTCTGTATATTCTTTCCATCTATTCTTGATCTTCTGCTGGTCACTTTCTACATTCCCGTTGCAGTCTTAGTAGGTCCCTTTCTATTAGCTTCTTCCAGATGTTGACACTGCTCCTTCCACTGCTTATTTTTGCCTTCCCTGGCTTCAAGTTGGAAAATTGCCAGCTTTTTAACTTCATCCTTATTGCCTTTGGCTTTGGCCGCCCTTTGCTAATCAGCTATTTGGATGGTGTCATCAGATAGCCACTTGTTGTGTCACATACTTTCCAGCAATTTCCATGATGTTATCTTGGATCTCTCGCCACTGTTCATTTGGGTCTTTCCCTTCTAAATTCAGCGGCTAAAACCTATTCTTAACTTCTATGGCATATGTAGATGAGATGTTGTTCCACTGAATCTGGGGAGGATATTTCAGGTAGTCCTCGGGCTACAACCACAACTGAGTCCAAAATTTATGTTGCTAAATAAAACATTTGTTCAGTGAGTTTGCTGCATTTTGTGACTTTTCTTGCCACAGTTGTTAAGCAAATCATTGCATTTGTTAAGTTAGTAATACGGTTGTTAAGTGAATTTGGATTTTCCATTGATTTTGCTTGTCAGAAGGTCACAAAAGTTGATCACATGACCCTGGGACACTGCAGCCGTCATAAATATGAACCGGTTGCCAATTTTGATCATATGACCATAGGGATGCTGCAACGGTTGGAAGTGTGAACAACAGTCCCAAGTCACTTTTTTCAATGCCATTGTAACTTTGAATGGCCACTAAATGAACTGTTGTAAGTCGAGGACTACCTGTACATTTTTCACTTTGCACAGTTTGAGCTTCTGTTTAGCCACTAATAGCTGATGGTCTGAGCTACAATCAGCACCAGGAAGTGCCTTAACAGATGCAAGGGATCCTTGCCAGTGTTATTGGCATCATGTGAAGTCTATCTGATTTTGATGATGTCCATGTATATAAATGTCACTTGTGTGGAATAAACCATGTGTTCATTATGCTGAGATGATTTTTTTGGCAAAATTGTACTAGGCGGTCGCCAGCTTCATTCTGTTCACCAAGCCCAAACTTGCCTACTATTCTTGCAACTTTTCCTTGGCCTACCTTTGCATTGACGTCGCCCAAAGTATATATAAAAATATCCTTCTTTTCATATTTGCTTGAGAGCACATTGAAGCTCATTGTTTAAAAAGTACAATTTCATCATCATTTGAATCTACAGTTGGGGTATAGATTTGTAGTATAGTGATGTTGAGTGGCTTGCCTCAAATTTGGATAGATATTATGCGATCAACGTATGCTCTGTCGTTCTCAACATATTTAGCCACTTGCTTGCTGACTCAGAATGCAACTCCTTTTCATCTGGTGATATTGTTTCCAGAAAAATAAACCATAAAATCACTTGATTTGAATTGACCACTGCCTGTCCAGTGTAACTCCTTGGTGCCAAGGATGTCTACGTTAGCTCTAATCATGAGTTTCTCAAGGGACCTGCCTCTACCATTCCATGTTCCAATTTGATGTAACTTTCCAAGGTGTAGGCAACCTCTTTTGTCATGGGCACTGTCAATGGTTGGCCTTCTCAAATGCTTTCTTCCAACAACATCATAAACACCCTGACTGCTAAAAGCTAGCCCTTGCTCTTCTCCAGTAGCTTGCAAGTTACCACCCAGCCTGGAAGGTCTGCTGTTGGTATCCATAGTCATGCTGAATTATTGCCATAAAGTGTTCTGGTGAGATTTTTTACAGGGTAGTTCACCATTACTTTCCCTAACCCTCTCCATTTATTCAGCCTTGGGACTCGCATGTGGTTGATAAATCAACCATATGGCTGGGTTATTTAAGCTAATATTCCCATTCCTTCTTTTGTAATATGGTGTTATCATGGGCTGAAGCAAAGATGTAATCATATTTAATTTCTGATTTCCATTTAAGAATTCCTTCTCTGTAAAGATGATAATACAGAATAAACATAGCAGCCATAGATGGTGATTAATTACTGAGACTGCCACTTGTTATACAGTCCTATAAAAGGTGTATAGTTTGGATACGTCCATTCTTTAACTAGCTCTACCTACATTATGGACTGTTACTATGTTTGCACTATAGAGTGAGGCACGGTCTAGACAATCACAACTATTTATATACTTACCATGCTTGTAGAACAGCATGCTCATCAGCCTTGTAAAGGTAAAGGTTTCCCCTGTCCAGTCATGTCCAACTTAGGGGTTGGTGCTCATCTCTGTTTCTTAGCCAAAGGAACCAGCATTGTCTGAAGACACTGCCGTATCATGTGGCCAGCATGACTATACGCCAATGTGCACAGAACCTTCCCACCAAAGTGGTACCTATTTATCTACTTATATTGCATGTTTTTGAATTGCTAGGTGGAAGGGAGCTGGGGCAAGTAACAGGAGCTCACCCATTCAGCAACATTTGGGTCTTAAACCTGAGCTGTCAGCTTTCCAGCTGACAAGCTCAGCATCTTTATCTACTGAGGTATTGAGCCCCTTATCAACCTTGTAGACCAGCACATTCTAACAGGTTCCTGTCAACTTACGCATTAAAAACAATAAACTATAAACCACAGTCAATAAAACACCCTCTTCCAGCATCCAGTAATCTAACAGCAACCATCTAAGAATCAATGCCCTATGAAACAACTTGGTGTTCATAGCCTCCCCAAATGACAGAAGAGGGGAAACCATATATATTTCCAAGGATAAGGGATTTCTAGAGGATTATGCCATTATGAAAAACAGGAACCGTTACTCCCTCTAACTTCTTGCAGGGGAGGGAACCCTCAAAATCCCAATCTGGACCAGGGAGGATACCTAGGCACCAAGCCATGAAACCAGCTACTTGATTGTGTGGTTAATTTATGGTTTAGCTGATTATGTAAGATTAAGTTAGCTGTAGCTAAGCATGTCATGTGAACACAGCCAAACTGTCATCACAGCTGGGTTTATATGACAACTGAACCACAAACAAGTCAGCCACATATTAACCCATCATACTTATGTTATGTTATCATCCAGCAAAGAGTTTAGTGTGTCACGCGTGCCCAGAAAATTGGGCTGAATCTACCGCAATAAAGTTTGTCATGAGAATATGACCCACGAGTTTCCATAGAGATTGTAACTCCACCCAATTCTGTTTGAGTTTCTATTCCCTAATCTGCCTTTTTCATTAACTAGGAGCACCTCTGTTTAAATTAAACTGCAATACTACTCAACTTGTGGCATTAACATACATCTCTCTATCCTTGCAAAATCTTTATAACGTACTGCCTTAGTCAATATTTTTCATACTTGAAGACTAGGATATACAAACATACTCACAGGATTTTGACAATTTCATCTACATAATATTTATAGTATTAAACTCTGGGAAAGCACTTGAATCTCTCGCAAAAAACCTCATGCAAAAGGAGTTTATAGAAATGTTTACAGGTCTTTGGGGATCTTACTAACTTTTGATTTTGCTAGTTTATGTATAAAAAAGAAAATATTAATTCATTTTAAAGCCTCAAAGCACTACTATAACTTCATAAAAAGGCTGTGAGGTCATTTTAAACTTTGGAAAAAAAAAGGGCAGTACATTTTCAGTGTGAAATTTGGCGTGCCTTCTTAGAGTTTAAGAGTATGATCTCTCTACACATTGACATTTGGTCTAATAATTAATGAATGCCAGTAATTTCTTCTAGCATATTTCTGTAGCTTTTCAGTTACATGAAAAGGTAACTAAAATGTATTATTCTATCAATGTCTACTTTGCGCATGGAAAAAGAATGTCTTAGAAATACATTACTTACAGTTTTTGTTTTCTGTGTGGAAAATATTCAGATGATTACATCGAAATATATATTTCAGCTACAGTACTTTTGTACTATTTTCGTACCAATCCTAACATTTCATTATTCACCAGAAAATGGACCCAACACCTACTGAAGCAAATGGAAACCTTCCAATTTCATTTTCAGTTTGAAGCTGGTGACTGCAAGAAGAGGAGGAAAATAGCATACAAAACTGTATCCATATTCAAACGCTTCCAAGGGATGCCCAATAAATACGTGGTTGGATGAAGATATAAACATCTTGAATTGTTCCTTCAAACATCATTGGCTCATAAATCTAAAGATTTGAACTCTTATAATGCCAGAATAGATATGGTTAAGAGCATTCCATAACGAGAATGCATTTTAGGCAACAAAGCACATATTCTCTAATGTAAGAGTTAAAATCCAATCCCAACACATTGTGCTAAGCCACAAAATTGTTATGATCGCTACTATTGTTGTAAGGCATTAATTATAGCTAAAAGAGTTGTGCAAAGCTACCATATTAATTATTTTTTGAGGGATGTGTGAAATAAAAATGTAATGCAGAATGTTTATATTTACAGTTAACCCGGTTGGCATGTTCTGAGAGAAGGAGTGAAATGTAGCACTGTGATAGCTAAATGAATATTTGGTAGACACAATTTCTAAAATGCTTTGAGTTCACCATGTACACATCAGGCTGAAGATGCATTAAAGGAGGGGTGTCAAACTCGATTTCATTGAGGGCCGCATCAGAGTTGTTTGACGTCGGGGCCCAGTAGCTAGGGTAGGCATGGCCAACTCAATGTCACTCATTTTGGGGGCGCCTGTGGTGACCCGAGTGCTCTACCAGCAAAAATGGGCTCCTGAGCTCCGTTTTCACTGGCAGAGGGTTGCAGGAGGCCGTGGCAGCCAAAAACAGAGCTCGGGAGCCCATTTTCGCTGGCAGGGGCACCATGGGCCGGTCCTTCACTGTTTTCAGGGCAACCCCATGGGCTAGATCTAAGTACCCCGCAGGCCGGATCTGGCCCCTGGGCCTTGAGTTTGACCCACCCGCATTAGAGCAAATGAGCATAAATCTCACATATCCCCTTATCTTTGAGTCAGAGAAGTTCATATGAAAAGTTCAAAAAATTAATATCCTCATTTTTCTACGAGGAAGATGTGCAAAATATCTCAGCAGCGGTTTATATAATGCCCAAACTAGGAAGACAGCTATGTCAACTTTCAGCCTGCATACAAGCTGCTTAAACACTAGCTAGTTTTATTTAGGATCCCAATACAATGCATTTGACTTTTCAGTTAGGTGTGGCCTTTCTCAATGCTTCAAGGACACAAGGTTGCCACAAAAAAGAGAGGGTCAACCTATTTTCCAAAGCACCTGAAGGCAGGACAAGAAGCCATGGATGGAAACTAATCGAGGAGAGAGTCAACCTAAAATTAAGGAGAAATTTCCTGAAAGTTAGAACAATTAACCAGTGGAACAACTTCCCTCCAGAAGTTGTGAATGCTCCAACACTGGAAGTTTTAAAGAAGAGATTTGGACAACCATTTGTCTGAAATGATATAGTTTCCTGCTTGTGCAGGGGGTTGGACTAGAAGACCTCCAAGTTCTCTTCCAACTCTGTTATTCAATTTCTATTCAATTTCTATAGTATTCAGACGCTACATTCTAAAAGAGTATTCACATATACAGTACTCAAGATGAAAGCTGAGAAATAACGTAACAATTGTTGCTGTTACTTTGCAAGAGTTTGGGGAATTGAAGCTGTATTTTTCATAATTCCAGGATGACAGTGTTCCTTTTTGCTTGTGTCTTATGGTATTCTTATTAGCAGGCTTTAATATGCAGGATAAAGTATTTAAATCTGAGAATTGGTTTTTTTAAAATTATCAGGTATTTTAAGAAGGGTACCTGAGGTTACTAAAGAGTACTGATAATAGTCTGTAGACTTTGCAGAGTTAAAACTTTATACACACACATACACTCACCAATTGCTGTATAGATTGAACTGAAGCCGACATTTTTCTCATCTTTCTATATCACGGGTGTCAAACTCACTGTGTCATGTTGCTGTCACGTGACGTTTCGCGACGTTTTTCCCATTTGCGGAGCTGGATTGCGTGTGGACTGCATATGACACATCTGGCCCAGGGCCTGCCAGTTTGAAACCCCTGTTCTATGTGAAGGAAAACCTTACTCCCAGTTACCTGCTATAAACAGTTACATTGATCTAATTAGCACTTTTCTATATATCAAAGACAGAAAACTAGAGTAGGTTTTCTTCCAAATAAGCATCTGTGGGATACAAACTAGTTTGTATCTATATAATTTTGGGTTAAATGCTTTAAGAATAAGTTCCGTGGTTTCCATGTTAAACTACTAATTGTTACTGTATGCAGTGATACGGCTGGAGTCGGGTTTCACAACCTTTTTTGCCGTTTGTTAAACAAATCATTGCAATTGTTAAGTGACTCATGTGGTCATTAAGAGAAACCAGCTTCTTCAATTGACTTCGCTTGCCAGATGCCAACTGAGGAGGTCACAAATGGTGATTAAATGATCCTGGGATACTGCAACCATCGTAAATACATGTTGGTTGCCAAGCACCTGAATTTGGACCGTGTGGCCACGGGGATGCAACAATGGTTATAAGTGTGAAAACCACTGGTAAGTAACTATTTTCAGTGCCATTGTAACTTTAAATGAATAGTTGTAAATTGAGGATTACCTATATACTCCCAGAGTCCATATTTTATTTGAAATTCAAATTATCTGAATTTGCACGTGACACCTATTTTTTGATTATTGTTATGAATTCATGGCCTTCTATATTACAATCCTGCCAGGCCCTCCTGGTACGGTTGCAAATGTGGTGCTCAACCGTAAATGTGGTGCTCCAGATACCATATGTTGGAAGTATGGAGGCTTGCAAGTTAACATAGGGTTATTCTTCCTGCAGCCATGCTTAGTCAAGGCTGGACCCACCCAATATTAACATATTGGAGTGACTGGAAAGTTTTATACTCTGGCAAGAAGGGTTCTACAGGGAGATGGCCAAGTGTGGGAGAATGGGACACGAGCATAGTGTTCGCTTACAGTCCAGCCAATTTTGTATGTAATGGTGGTCAGGACTGATGCTTCTGTGGCAGCTGGGCAGATACTCCAGGTATAGCAGGATGGGCTTGCTCCTGGGTGCCAACTCTTTTATGCACATGAAACTATGCATGTCTTCATTCCATACTTGCACAGAGGGAACCCCCCCCCCCGCTTCCTGCCTCTTATAAGAAGATGAGGCTTTCAAGAAGAGATTGAAATGGTATAGAATCTCCTGCTCGAGCAGGGGATTGGACTAAATGACCTCCAAGGTAACCTTCCAGTTCTGTTGTTCTATGTCTATGAGGCGACACTATGCTAGTAAGTCTCTATGCTGGGTCCCCGTCCCCCACCATCTTTTTTTTTTTTTTATTTTTACATTTATATATCTTTTATATTTATATATATATATATTTTATATTTATATATCTTGTCTGCTAAGGTTAAGTTTAAGGCCTATCATGCTTTCAGCAAGAGTACTGTTACTTACAAGAAGGCTACTGACATTTAGAGAGTCTTCTAGCTTTTCCAAAAGTTGGGTTTGCGGGAAAGAAGCATGGGTTAGAAAGAAGGAAATATACATCGCCTCCAAAGATGACATATCTGAGGAGAGTTTTAGCTGCAATATATTCTTCCATATGTCCAGCAGCTCCCTGACTGTGCACAGCATTGTGTGTCAGAGGACACTGTATTGTTGTTCTACCTGCTCTACTGTCAAGAGAATGCCTGCATTTCTCTGCAGGATAGTCAGCATAGGTTCCCTTGGTGAGGAAAACATGGACATGCTGTGGGGGGCTTTATCATAAGGATGAAGATGAACTGGCGTAAGCATGAAACGTAGAGGTATAATGAGCAGCTGAGGCCTCATTGAGGTACAGTGTGCAAATATGAAAACGGTTTTTGATGTTGGTACAGCTCTTTTCCTTGGGCTGGTGTGTTCCAGAAGTGGATGAAGAACATTGAGGGATGCCTGTGGGTAGCATGGCATTGGACCAGGATACCTGCAGGACCGCATCGAGTCTACGTCCCCCCGACGTCCCGTGCGGTCACACAGGGAGGGCCTGCTGGGGGTACCATCGGCGGCGAAATGCCGACTGGTGACC
>JANHFL010008597.1:12104-22623 GCA_032468155.1 Oxyrhabdium leporinum
ATAAAAGTACTTGTATGTATATATGCTTTTTAGGATAAAAACCACTATTTGTAAATACAAACCTGTGTGCTGTATTTACTCCTGGGTTGTCTCACTTAGTCACACTGTGTGCACACTGACATTACAACATCCCTCTCTCCCTGTGTAGCCAATGAAGAAAAGCTACTGAAACATAAAGTCTTACTAGAGGTCTATTGCACAAGATCTTGTCAGATACTAAGTGGGTCTTGGAGAAAGTGTGGAAATTAAATATTTTCCAAATGGTAACTTTTGACCCAATTGATGCAAAACTACACTAATGGAACTCTAGTGTACAGATGTAACTATTTTACTGGTTGACTAGTTAAACATGTTATGGAAACACAGACAAAGTCTAGTTATCATTTGACTGTCCCGTTCCCTCCAGGTGATTGTATACGTGATCTAAATATTTCACACGGACTTGACACATTTTCTATTTTACTGTATTTCTTTTTCAGATATATTTTTTTCAAGGAACATATCATAGGAATTTTTCTGCTTTAACTACATCCAATTTTTGTCCCCAGATACATAAAGACAATTTATCTGACATTACTCATATATTATTTCAGGCCAAGACCTATTACATTTGTTTTCTGTCAGAATTATCAAGTATAAAACTGTAAAAGGAGTAGAGATGAATTATACAAATTTGTTATCAAATTTAGCATGTATTTCTAATCTATAACAGCAATTTTGTTTACCAAGTGAAGAATGAATAAATGTACTTCTATGTACACTTATAAATGCAAGATTGTTTAGCTTGTTTAGACATTAAAATGAATTACATCTTGGATGGTATCTTTCACAAGGAGTCCACACAATCTTATTTCATAAAGCCAAGAGATGTATATAAATTATGATCCTAGAAATTATAGGAGAAAACAACCTAGAACAGGAATAGGTGATTTGTCGACCTTGAGTTCTCTTTTTGTGGCACTCAGATCCGACTTTGATCACAACTGTATAAATCTGTATTATACTAGTAATTGACAAGGGAAACATGAAAATGAAGGATGCATCCTAAAATAGGCATATCAAATAAACTGTCTAAATTACCAGCAATGCCTACATGTGTGATGTGTCCTCAACCCATGTTGTGCCCTTCAGCTATCCCAGAATCCTTGAGCACATGCCTCAAGTATTGAAATATTGCCCACCCCCGCCTTACAAACTTATGCAGAACTACGATATTAACTTTTACTCAGTATAAATAATGACCCAAAGCTCCAACTTCATGATAAAAGACTTATTTCTCTACAACTGATATCCTTGTGAAAACAATTCCACTGAAAAAACATGTTATCCATCACATAAAAGCTCTAACATCTACTGTATGTATCTACTATATTTCCCCTACATCATGTAATAATGATACTTATTTGGCCAGGTGCATAGTTAACTTAATATATCTATACTGCAGGATCAGGAAAACTTCTGTTTAATAGATTGCTCTATAGTTCACACAAACATTTATCAGTTTCAGTGATTGATCAACTGTCATCTTTTTGGGAAAATAATATTATTTCAGAAGAAGTGATAAGATTCCCACCATTGAATGGAGGGAATGAACAGCCTGTTTAAAATGGACAGCCTTCTGTTGGAGGTGTTTTAATATGTTTTCCTGAAATAAGAAATGAGAAGGATTTGATACCTAAATGTTTTTAGGTAAATGTTTTTCAACCCTATGATATTATATGACTATGACTATTGCTTCATTTTTCATGCCACCATTCTCCTGTAGGATATCAGATAGTCCAGCCCATGGTACCTGACATCTTTCAGACAAGATAATTATGTTATGTATAAGCCTGCCTCTGAAAAAAAATCCAGATCTGTATTGAATTTGTTTGCTTGAATATTTAATGTTACTAAAAGTTCATGGCATGATTTCCCATCATTTTGACCCCCCCAAACCTAACAAAACATTGTTTTGTTAACTTGGGGAAATGGTAGACATATTCGAAATTTTGAGAAAGTATAACGTATGCCAAACAAAATGTAGGCCACATGAGATATGCCAAATTAAACTAAATTAAATTAAAGTGAGCACAACCAGATCACAACACAACATTAATTCCCAATATGAGACTGAATAACAGCTGGGTGAAAGAAATTAAAGGGCAGGGAAAGGAGACTTAGTTAGAGATGCTAGTTTAGATGATGAAGAAATTTAATATGGTGTTTTGTGGAATTTTGATGAGATTGTTGAAAAGAAAATGAAGGGGGGAAATTTCACAAATTAGTTCATGTCGTAAATAAAAGGCATGAGTATATGAATAAATAATAATAAAAGGCACAAATGAAGAAGTGACCATATTGCCTTGGATTCTTGAATTTCATCATCTTCATCAAGCTGTCTTGAAAATGCTTCAGTTCTTATTATCAGCTCAATACAACCCAATCATTGTCAAAACTTGTAATGAATTCAGATGAAAAAGATTTAAGATTCATTGTCTTGTTTTTTTTCAGTCAGACAAATTTCATAGAAAAGTTATTTTGTTTTTATCTTGGTTCTCTCATTTTACCCTCACTGCATACAAAAAGCAGTGTCTTAGATTTTTCACTAATTCAACATCACTTTTTTAGTACATGATAAATAGAAGGTAAATTATACTTTCATATGTTTAAAGGTTGGTTTGAGCTGAATTAATTTTGGGTTTTGTTAATTATAGTGGAATTTCTTATTGTATTAATTGAAAAAATGCCACATCGTATTTTATATCAGATTCTAAATGTGTAGTGAAATATATTAAATGTCTACTGCACAACTAATATTTCCTTTCAGTTCCTTGATTTAATGTGCAAGGTTTTGATATAGATTATTATAATTTATAGGGAGGAATGGCTTCAATAACAGTTGTATTTGCTTTCCCAAATTCTCCATTTATTATTATAGGCAGATTAGGTTGGGAAATGTGGCTTTTGGAAGAAGCAACCGGAGTGTTTTAGCGAAAGAAGGAAACAGGATGGTGATATGAAGAAGAACGAAACTTTGAGAAACCTGAAGAAATTAAGGAAAAGGCATCCATACAGATGCCCATAATTCTTAGAAAGAAATTAAAAAATATGATTGCATAATGGACAACACATTATTTTTTTCCTCCTATATACTGTATTCTATTTACCTAAAATAATGTAGGGAGGATAGGGAGAGGATATATCATGGAACCTTCACTTCCATTTTAAAATTTCATATGATTTCTTGTGGTCATCAGGAGATTATGGAGAAAACTTTTCTTCCGTGATCTAACAATCCCACTTCAAGAGTAAAAATCCTACTTTAGAGTAAAAAAACAAATAGATAAGCAACTCTATACCAAACCTATACAGGTAATCCTTGACTTACAACGGTTTGTTTAGTGACCATTCAAAGTTACGACGACACTGAAAAAAGTGACCTATGACCATTTTTCACAGTTACGACCTTTCCAGCATTCCCCCATGATCATGTGATCAAAATTAAGATGTTTGTCAACTGGTTCATATTTATGACCATTGCTATGTCCCAAGGTCATATGATCCCCTTTTGTGACCTTCTGTCAAGCAAAGTCAATGGGGAAGCCAGATTCACTTAAGCTTATTTAAGGGTTACTAACTTATCAACTTCAGTGATTCACTTAACAACTGAGGCAAGAAATGTGGTAAAATGGAGAAAAATTCACTTAACAAATGTCCCACTTAGCAACAGAAATTTTAGGTTCAATAGTGTTTGTAAGTTGAGGACTGCCTGTAGTAGAAATTGAAAATAAAATAACTTGATTGATTTTCACATTTATGAGAATATTTTCATCTTTGTTGCCTTTCTAAATCTTAAGAACTAAGGAAAACTCAGCAGTGAAGAATACAGTCCTTGCACAAATTATATCCAGTGTTATAGAAGAAATAAGAGAAACGGATTAACAGAAGGGAATGGTAAGCAAGCATGTTAGAATACAAGCTGGGACAGAGTATAAATGTTGCTAAAGTAATCAAATTATTTCAAATAGAGCTTCAGGAAGCACATTAGTTGCATTTCAGATAAAAATTGTTTTCTGTAAATTTGGATTTATAGGGCGGTGCGATGGCTCAGCAGTTAAACTCACTGAGCTTGTCAGCTGGAAAGGTTTGAGACCTGATTACCGCACAATGAGGTGCGCTTGGTTACTGCCCCAGTTCCTCCCCACTTAGCAGTTTGAAAGCATGCAAGTGTGAGTAGATTAATGGGAACCTCTTTGCTGGGAAAGTAACAGCATTCTGTGCGCCTTTAGAATATAGCTGGCCACATGACCATGGAAAATGTCTTTGGATATCACTGGGTCTCTTGGCCAAGAAACAGTGATGAGTACTGCACCCTAGAGTTGGACACAACTGGACAGGGAAACCTTTATCTTTCTCAAAAAATAAACTAGTTTTTGACCTGGAAATCCTAGTGTTTCTTCTCAGAGTTCCATAATAAAGAATAGGCAATGTTTCCTGAAATGCTTACCACCACTGCGTTATTTAGATGATAGTGGACTGAGACCAGTGACTCATACGGATTCAGTGTTGTCCTTAGAAATAATGTCATCTATCAGAACCCAGGAATCTCACCTTTTCTGTCACAGCACCTTGCCTGGGGAATGAGCTCTCCTTGATGGATGGCTTCCATCTTGATGGCATTCCAGAAAGCCTTAAAGGCTCTTTTCCCAGGTCCCGGACTGTGTGTGGATGGATCCTGCTGGATCCTGGATGTTGGCGTGATATGCATTGGGTTGTCTAGCACATTCACCATTTGCTCCTTTTTCTCTTCTCAGGGAAAATATATTGGTGCCTTGTCAGTAAAGAACAAAAGAGGAGATGCTATACAACAAAACTGGAAGAGTGATAAAATATAATTCTACCATGCATCATGGCCTGGTCTAGTTTGGCTGCTTAAAGAACAGAAGACAGTCATAAAACACAATGAGAAATTATGACAGATCTTCTTTAAATTATCTCGCCCGACCTTCAAAGCTAATACTTCAGTGCAGCACTTATAAGTAATCAGTACAGAATCTCTGAAAATATAGCCATGTACAGTCTAGCCAGAAGTAAAATTACAGCATGCCAGTGACACATAGTGTGTGAAGATATACTTCAGGGATCACTCTGATTTATATTAAATATTGCAGAAACAGAATGCAGCTGTATAATATGAAGATCAATACTTTTCTTGACTGTTTTCTATGTCAGCCTTAATCAGATATTTTCTTTGTACAAGATCTCAATTACTGAACAGAACATACTGAACTGATCAGTCCTTCAAGCACACAATGCACATATTTACTTGATTATTTCCAGATGATCACTTTCCTAGTGCTTTCCTGAGATACTTCAGTCTAACAAACATTTCCTACATTTCCCACTTTTCTTCCCATTATATAAGAAAGCAAGTCCTGGTCTCAAGTGTCTTGAATTTTACAAAAGCTCAAAAAACCTTTTTTCATTTGTAGTACATGTTTCTAAACTTTCAAACGTTATCTACTTGGGCTGACTATAACAACACAATTTTTTATTCTTGCCTTTATGTAACAACTGTGTTCAGTTTTCCATTAAGCATTTTCCTGTTAAACTAATAGCAAGGATAGCCTGTTTAGCTCTTGAGCCCAGATAATATGAATCATGTGCAGCCATTTTCTGAGACAATCAGAATTAACAACTGTGAAGCTCCATTCTTATATACACTCCCAGTTGAGAATATAGACTTCTTTTATTGATTATTAGGTACAATCTTGTTTTGTAATTGGGTCTTAGTATTAAGAACCTTCTTCAGGGTTGAAATTAGTATGAGAATAGTTTCATACCATGTTTCCCTGAAAATAAGACCCAATCTTATTTTCTTTTGGGCCTCAAAATAAGCACTAGTACTTATTTTTGGAGAAACATGATTTCAGGGTGATCAACCCAGCTGGGCGCCCCCCCGCCTCCCAGTGCACAAGCAAGAGCTGGCAAGCACATGGGGAATGATGAGCATCAGCTGCAGCCAGCTAGTCTCTTGGTTGGTGCACTCTGGGGCTGTGCAGAGCGGAAGTCAGGGAGTGGGAGGCAAGTGATCCCTACATGCTGTGCAGGCCGCAGGCAAGCCAAGAGATACAAAGATGAGCCTCCCGCTATTCCAGCCCGTTGCCGCTCAGCTTTCCCATGGCCCGCATAGCGCATCGGGATTACCTGCCTCCTCCCGCGCTTCTGATTCTGTCTGTTGCCAGTGTTGCTGCATGAAGATGAGCCTTCCGCTGCTGGCCACTGCTCTGGCCCATTGCTGCTTGTCTTTCCTGTAGCCCACGTGGTGCATCTGGATCACCCAACTCCCCCCTCGCACCTCTGCTTCCATCTGCTGCTTGCACAGGTAATCAACTCACTTGTGTTGCACAGGCTGTGGCTGCTGCCAGACACCTTCGGCCTATGCGTGCTCATCACCTCCTATGCTGGCCATGGCCAACTCCCTTCACTAGGACTTATTTTTAGGGTAGGCCTTGTTTTGGGCAAAACACGGTATTAGGTTAGCCAGTTTGTTCTAGTGGTTAATGCATCAGGCTAGAAATCAGAAGACTGTGAGTTGTAGTCCCACCTTAGGCATGAAAACTAGATGATTTGGAACTGTTATTATCTCTCAGCCTACAATGTCCAGCTTGAGTGACTATCTGGTCAGTCAATTTCTGACACAACTAAGGAATCAACACGCAGTTGGTCCAAGAGAAAAAAGTGGACTCTTTTGGAGAAAAAGCTTGAAAAACGCTTGAAAAAGCTTGAAAAACGCTAAGTTTCATATTAAGTCTAATCTATTGCTGAGAACACAACAATCTACTCAATGTGCCATGAGAGATATACAATAATAACCTTTGACTTGCCTAAGACATCAACCCTCATACACACACAACTGTGAATTAGAATCTTCAATTTTACAGATTGAATATATAGATTGAATATATATTATAAAGATGGTATACATCACTGTGATGCAATTAGGAATTCACATTTAGAAGGGCAATTCATGAAAAGCAGGTCATAGATGTATCAAACTATATATAATCCATTGTAGAAATAAATAGCAACACACTCAGTATTCTGTCAAGAAAAACACTTAGTCATTAACAATCAGGACATTAACAATTTTAAGATGAATCCCGCACTCAATCCATTCCGGTGTAAAAATATGTAACAAAATATGGAGGATAAGCAAAGTAACACTGATGCTTATAATGAGATTGGCGTAAAGCTGGTTTTCAGGCTTAAATGAGAGTTTCCCCTCCCCGACTTGATTATAACATGGCAACTATATAAATATTTTAAATAAATAGATAGATAAATAAAAGAAAGTCCATGTACCAAAGAAGAAGAAAAGTTTGATGCTGCAAAGGTATGTGTAGCTCTAGTATATAAAATGTCAGAATTTGGTAAGCCATGGTAAACTTGATATCAGAGCAGAAATGTCAAGATGGAAATACTGATATTCTGGGAAGCAGCTAGAATGGGACTTTTCACATCAAACAAGGATCAGCTCAACTGTGAAATAGGTATTAACAAAAAGGTACTCTCTCTCTCTGTATATATATGCTACAATATCGAGAATGTTGAAGTTTAAACTAATTAAAGCAACATGAACTTTTCAATTAAATGTCCATGACAACTATGCTATATACATTTTATTAAAATCTGAAACATTTTTTAAAATCACATAGGATCTCCTATAAGTCATCCTACATTGTCAGGAAAAATTCAATTTCCAAGACATTTTGGAAAAACAAGATCGTAGGGAGAGGGGTAAAACTACCTTCTAAAAGGAGGCTATTACAAAACATAATTGCTATTGATAAGCAATGACTACAAGCTTTTATCTCCTGTACTTTCTAGAAAAAGGAAGATATATGGGTCAGGTGGGTTTATTCTAGTTGATAGTCCTGGAATTTCTTGGTGCGAACCCATATAGGGCTTTATAAGTAACAATAATCACTTTAATCAGGCTCATGGTGATGGGGAAGTCCACATTTATGCTCTAACCATAGATTGGAGGCTTAAATAAAAGGCTGAATATGACTAAAACCATCTTTATTTTAATTACAGGAAATTGGAATTTCAATATTGGAAGTAATAGATCATTTGGAGATAGAAAATAGAGTGTTCCATGCAGATTGAATATTTATAGCAAATACCATTTTCCAACAATTTTTTGGAATTGTGGGTATTATCAGATGGATAATATTGCAATATGACTGTGTATGCTACAAAAATAGATGAAGCTCTATTTAGTCAGCAAAACTAAAACTTAAGGTTGAATATGGATCAAATAAAAAGCATCTTGCAGAATTACAATTTAAAATGGTGGAAAAGATACAAAATCATCAGACCAACAAAATAAAAATGCAGGAACATTCAATATAATTATTAGTGAAAATAAAGAATCTATTTACTGTATCAGATTTGATAAAAAAAGTAGCTAAATAAAAATATCTTGAAATGGAAAAGGCAAAAGAAACTAAAACATCTCCCTGCTGATATATTGAAAGTAGCCAAAGAAAGATTTTTTTTAAAAACTTGGTACCGGTTAAACATTGAGCAAGGCCAACAGTAATAAAATGTGTAATCTAAAAAATAATGGACAGAAATCGAGGATAACAATTGAAGGGAAGGACAAAAGTTTTCTTTAGCAAAATTGCAGACATCAAAGCAAAATTTTCTGTAGTTATGGACACAATGAGAAACAAGACAAAGAGCTATTGGACAAAGAATTTATAAAGATAAGATGGCAGAAAAACTATTTTTAAATGATCCCAAAATCAGTGACACAAACAATGATGTTCTTATTGAATTATAGTCAGACCTGAAAAGTAATATGAAATGGCAAAAGTGAAGAAAATATTATTAATAGAGAGGCTCCAAGAGTTGACAAAATATCAGACGAACTGTTTAAAGCTGTTCAAGATGATGCAGTTGAAATACCATTTGTGGTTTGCAAGCAGTTATGCAAAATAGAGCTGTAGCCAAGTAACTGAAAAAAGATCAATTTATATTCCAATACCCCAAGTGGGAAATACTATCAAACAATTGCATTTATCTCACGTGAAAGTAAGATAATGCTCAATATTTTGAAATCTAGAATGTAGAAGTATTTAGAACAACCACAAAAAAATCCAGATGTATATGTTGGATCCAGAAGAAGCAGAGCACCCAAGATCATATTGCTCGCATCCACTAGATAATGGAAAATGAAAGGGAGTTCCAAAAATGATGTCTATTTTTGCTCCACTGAATATACTAAAATGTTTTGGCCACAACAAATTGTATATAGATCTTAAAAGATGGGTGCACTGTAATGTCTCATCTGCCTGTTACAAATTTGTAGGATGAATAGGAACTAACAGTTGAAATATAAAACAACCAAGTGGTTCAAAGAAGTGCTCAGTCATCTTATTCAGTCACCTTATTGATTAAATTATTCATAAAATACTACCCATCCGCCCCTGCCCTTTCCTGTCCTATATCAGCTCAGCTGATTTGCATGGTACAGTGGATTGCCAAGCCTTAGCTGTTTTATTCACCAGAAGTAACATAGAAGGTAAGTCTTTAAGCTGGTTTTTTAATCCTGAGCACTGATCCGGTTGTGAAACCAGTTGTGAAACTGGTTGCAACCCACCACTGATGATGACTAATGGCAGAAGGAACTTGTAATTTTTCAAAGAAACAATTACTGAACGATAGCCCTACCAGAATTAGTCCTGTAAGGGCACAGAGTCAGGAGCAAAGGAGTGACTAAACAATAATTTACATTTTGAATTTATTTATGGATGGATGGATATATTAGATGATAGGTGATAGGAGGTGATGAGGGGGTCATACGTCAGTGGTGGGCTTCAACCGGTTTCACAACCAGTTCGGTGATCGCGCTCGTGCACAGCTTCAAAACAACCAGTTTGCCTTTTATGTAGTAACACAGTAAGTACAGCTGAGGCGTGGCAATCCGCTCCACTGAGTAGCTGAGAGGATAAAGGAGAGAAAAGCGCAGGGGTGGGTGGGCGAACCCAGCTGATCATCAGAGCAAAGTTAGCTGGCCAGCTGATCGTTGGTGATACCAGTTCGCTTGAACCGGTCCAAGCCAGCTGAATCCCACCCCTGGCATATGTGCTTGCATCCGTGGTGAAATCTAATTTTTTTTCACCACCGGTTCTATGGGCATAGCTTGGTGGGGGTCATGTGATTTAGTGGGTATGGCCAACTCAACGTCACTCATGGCAAGGTCGGGTGGTGGCACCGTGCTGTGAGTGTCGTTGTGTTGGCCACACCCACCCAGTCACATAACCAATGCTGTAGAGACGGCAATGCTGACTGCCTGCCGAATGCAGGCAAAAGGTTAATTGGAAAAAAAGAGAAAGCAAAGAGGTAGCGGCTGGAGGCTTCTGGCGCCGCTTTTTGCTGGCACGAAGAGCCTGCAGCCGCCACCTCTTTGCCGGCTGGAATGGACCTGGGAGTGGCAGCTGGAGGCTTCTAGTGCCAACAAAGAGGT
>JANHFL010008597.1:34459-44783 GCA_032468155.1 Oxyrhabdium leporinum
TCCTCATTTTACCTACCTCGGAAGGATGGAAGGCTGAGTCAACCTTGAGCCTCGTGGGATTTGAACCGCTAGATTGATGGCCTGAAAATCATAGTTGACTGCTCCTTATCACGTTGGAGAATGGTACCTATCTCCTCGAGGTGCAGTCCTAAGTTTTCAGCTGTTTAATATTTTTATTAATTGTCTGAATGAAAACACAAAAGGATTGCTTACAGTTTTGCAGGTGCCACAAAATTGAATGGGTTTGCAAATTCCTCTAGGATCTTGAACTTTAAAAAAAAAAAAGAAATTTAATGAAGACAAATGCAAAATTCTTGGTTTGCAAAATAAAAAAAAACATAGCTATTGGATGGGAGATATGTGACTTGGATTACTTTCAATCAATTAAGAGCTGGAAGGCACTTTGGAGATCTTCTAGTCTAACCCCCTGCTTAAGCAGGAGACCTTATACCATTTCAGACATGTGACTGTCCACTCTCTTCTTGAAAACCTCCAGTGATGAAGCACCCACAACTTCTGAAGTTTCTGCTCAATTCCAGATTGCTTCTCTCCTTGATTAGTTTCCAACCATTGTTTCTTGTCCTGCCTTCTGGTGCTTTGGAAAATAAGTTGACCTCTTCCTCTTTGTCACCACCTCTCAAATACTGGAATGCTGCTATCATGTCCCCAGTAGTCATCCTTTTCTCAAGACTAGCCAAACCCAATTCCTGCAACTTTTCTTCATATGTTTTAGTCTCCAAGCCTTTAATCATCTAGTTGCTCTTCTTTATACCTTTTCCAAAGTCTCAACATCTTTTTTGTAATATGGTGACCAAAACTAGATGAAGTATTCCATGTGTGGCCTTACTAAGGCTTTATAAAATGGTACTATTACTTCACATGATTTTGATTTATGCTTCTATTTCTAAAACCAAGGATTGTATTAGCTTTTTGGCCGCTGCCACAAACTGCTGGCTCATATTTAAGCGATAGTCCACTACGACTCTAAAGTCCCGCTCATAGTTATTGTTTTTGAGCCAGGTTTTGCCTAGTCTGTACTTGTATCTTTGGTTTTTCCTGTCTAAGTGTAAAACATTGCTTTTCTCCACATTAAATTTCACTTTGTTGGATAGGACCAATTGTTCAAGTCTGTCAAGATCTTTTTGAATCCTGAACTTGTCTTCTGGGGTGTTGGCTATTCCTGCCAGTTTAGTGTCATCTGCAGATTTGATGAGTTCCCCTTCTATTCCCTCACCTAAGTCACTTATGAAGATAGTGAAAAGTACTGGGCTTAAGATGGACCCTTGTGGTAGCCCACTGCTTCTCTCCATGTGGATGTAATACCATTAAGGATTACTCAGTGAGTATGGTGTCAACCCTGAAGCTGAGCTGACCAAGGCCATCTTGGAAGCTATTCTTTGAGGAATCTACCTGCCTCTGAGTTTTGCTTGCTATGGGTCTATTACTTGGAACCCTGACATAAGGTTTGTCAGCCAGTTACAAATCCATCTGGTGGTGATATAATATATTCCATATTTTTCTAGCTTACCAAGAAGTACGTTGTGATCTACTTTGTCAAATGCCTTACTGAAATCAAAGTATACTATGTCCACAGCATTTCTGGTCTACTGGTCTACTAATTTAGTCACTTTATCAAAGAATGAAGCAAGATTGGTTTGACATGATCTGTTTTTAACAAACCCATGCTGGCTGCTAGTTATAACTTTATTTGCTTCTAGCGGTAGTTGTTCACAAATCTGTTTTCTGATTATCTTTCCCACGATCTTTTCAGGTATTGATGTTAAACTGATTAGTCTGTAGTTACCTGGGCCTGGTTCCCCCCCCCTTTCTTGAAGATGGGAACCACATCAGCCCTTTTCCAATTTTCAGGTGCTTCTCTGGTGCTCCAGGATTTTTGAAAGATATGGTACAATGGTTCTGAGATAATATCTGCCAGCTCCTTCAGAACTCTGGGGTGTAATTTGTCAGGTCCCAGTAATATATATTTGTCAAGGTCAGATAGGTGTTCTCTTAGTATTTTCTTGCTTATTTTAATTTGTATTTCTATTTTGTCTTTTACAATAGGTGTTTGGGTAGGTTGGGCTATAGTTTCTTTTTGTGTGAAGACTGAAGTAAAAAATGAGTTAAGCAGCTTTACTTTCTTGCTACTGCCAGTTACTTCCTTGCCATCTTCTCTCTTTAGTGGACCTACTATTTCCTTGACTTTTTTCTTGTTGTTAATACATGTAAAAATTTTTATTATCGTTGACTTCTGTTGCAAGTCTTTGTTCATTCTGAACCTTTGCTTTGCTGACTTCATCTTTGCAGGTTCTGATAATCAGCCTTAGTTATGTGTCCCTCTTTCCATTTTTTTGCTTGTCCTTTTTGTCTTTTAGTTTATCAGAGAGATCTTTGTGCAGCCATGCTGGTTTCTCCTTGAATTTCTTGTTTTTCAGTGGTATTGTGCTAGACTGGGCTTTTATGATCACATTTTTCAGAGTTTCCCACACTTCTTGAGTTGTTTTCCCCTTTAGGGTTTTCATCCATAGAATCTCTCCTAGGTTCTTAGTTTATTAAAATCTGTTCTTTTAAAGTTTAATATACTGGTTGGATTATAGGCTATTGCTTGTGTTTGCATTATATTGAATTCCAGTATGACATGGTCAGTCTAGGCCAAGATTCTGGCAATTTCAACTCCCTCTAGCACTTCTTCTCTATTAGTAAGAATTAGGTCAAGTACAGTTTTTCCTCCAGTTCCCTCCTCTGTTTTTTGGGTGACAAAGTTATCAGCCAAGTTGGTTAGGAATCTGTTCGATCTCCCACTTGCTGCAGAGTTTGTCTCCCAATTAATATTTGGGTAATTAAAATCTCCCATTACTACTGTGGTATGCTTCCTATATATATTTGTTAACTGGTTGGCAAAGAGTTCTTCTATTTCTTCTGATTGGTTGGGTGATCTGTAATATACACCTATGGCAATGTCACTTTTTCCCTTTTATATTGATCCATATATATTTTTTATCTAGGGTTATATTCTAAATCTAGGGTTTTATCTTTGATCATGTGCATTTCTGTAGATATAAATGTCAGAACTGATGCTGAAGATTATTTCTCACTATGTTAACCGTTGCCATTTTCAGAGGGCAATGATTTAAGGTGAAAAAAATATCTTCTCCATTCTGTTGTGAATTCACTAGATGTGGGGTTCACCGTTTAAAAATAAATGTGAGCTGACTCAAATGAATAATCTGATGACTAGACAATTTGATATAGAGAAACACATGCTTCAGTATTATATTTCTGTGATTGCCTATGTTTAATAAGGAGTCAATCTTAACACAATCTGTCAAATATATTCCTAAGTGTTCATAGAATTTTAGTGTATAAGTAGGACATAATATCCATTGGCTGCCATTTCTCCTACTTTGGGGTAATTAACTGGTCTACAAGGAGAAAGCCTCAGAAATAAAATAATTTTACTGAAATTGGGTCACTAATAAAGGAAAATTAAGTCCTGAGTATTAATTGTCTCCAGTTTCCAAGATACAGCTTCAGGTCAAAAAATGCATAAAAATAATTCAAAATTATGAGGGGTTGTGCGATTAAGAGCCATGTTGGCACAGTAGTTAGAGTGCAGTACTGCAGACTATTTCTGCTGACTGCTGATTGCCAGCAGTTCAAATCCCACAGGCTCAAAGTTGACTCAGCCTTTCATCCTTCTGAGGTGGCTAAAATGAGGACCCAGATTGTTGGGGGCAATATGCTGACTCTGTAAACTGCTTAGAGAGGGCTGTAAAACTTCTGTGAAGTAGTATGTAAGTGCTATTGCTATTGCTATGCTTCATAACTTTTCTGCAAAAATGTGATATAGTAATGAGAATGGTGCCACACCAATGTAAGACACACTGATGTAAGAGTATTGCTTATAAGCTGTAAACCGCCCCGAGTCTTCGGAATGGGGCGGTATATAAATGTAAAAATAAATAAAAAAAAATTATTATAAATTTATGATACCAATAATATAACTTTCCATTCATTTAACCAATAAATGAATATCTATGAAAAAATAAAAATAAATGAACATTTCTGGAAAAAACATTTATTTTCATGCTTTATGCAAGAAAAACTGACAAGCTCTAACATCAGATTAAACAACAAGGTTTCATCTTTACTTGGTTTTAAAACTGTGCTTTTTTACTTTTCTCTTGTGAACTGCAGTAGGATCCTCCTCGGAGAGATTCCAGCAGTAATTGGAGTCCATTTTCTATGCTATCTTTTCTTCATGCCTGAAATATCCTGGTGGAATCTCTCCCCATGCTCATTACCCACTGCCCCACAGTCCATAGAGAAATAGTCTAAATGCAAGTGTAAAAAGTGAATTTTCAGTGACATGTTTGCACCAAGTGCTTTATAGGATCTAAGCAAATTTTCCATGTGTTTTTCATAGTCATCTGTCTTGGTGTTCTCAAAGTGAAGATAAATTTATAGACTTCCATGTGGCGCGATTTTCATTGTTTTACTGTACTTTGTCAAAAAATTACAAGGTATCATGATTATTAGACACCTCCCTTGTACTTGCCTGTGTATAAATCTTTATTGTGAAATATCTTGAAAGCTTTAGACAACCAGCACCTTTATCATCTGTTTTCTAATTCATCTAATCAAAATATGTAAAATTAACACATTTTATCTTGGAGATCAATAATTTCCCAAAATTTGTAGACCAATCTTAAGTTTCACTGAATGTGTAAGTGAAGGCTACAGCACACTGTTTTAATGTGGATGTTAATTATACTTTTATGCTTTGAATAGATGGAGGAATTCTTGAAAACAATGCAAGTTTTTCAATAAATCTAAACTAATTTTTAAGTCACTTTTTTGAATGAAGTAACCAACATATATATTGTTGGTTGTCATGCCCCCATCGGAGCCTGAATCTGTGAAGGAAGATGAGCTGGAACTGGAACTGACGGACATCGAGGGGGCAGCTTCATTGGCTTCAGAGGAATGTGGGGAGGAACATGCTGAGTCAGGCCAAGGCCTTTCAGGATTGCAATGACTTGTAAGCAGGGAGGAAGGGGGGTAGGATGACCAAGAGAGGCTAAGTAGTGAGCATGAGAGACAGAGCTCAGGCGATGAGCTAGGACCACCCCTCCTGATCCTGGAGCACGGAGAGTGGAGAGAAGGTGAGAACAGTGCAGACTGACCCGACTACTCAGGAGAAGAGCACTCCGCCCCTCTTCACAAGGCACACCTTCACACCCGGGACTGAGACTTAAGGAGACACTGTGGGAAGGAGCATTTGTTGGGAACAAATGCCAAATTCCTGGAGTGCTGACTGCCGTTGCTGATGTTTGAAATTTCCTGGATTTTCTGCTTTCTTCCTGGCTTCCTGGATTAATTGCCTTGCTCTTTTGCTTCCTGGACTCATTGATTTGCCCTTCTGGATTTCTTGCTTTGCAGCCAATATGCTCACAGTGTTGGGCTGGACTACTTGCAGCCAAAGGCTACTGGAGGTGTGTGTGTGTGTGTGTGTGTGTGTGTGTGATCACTTTGCTCTGGGACCTGCCAGAAACATGGGAGCATTTGGGGAAATTTGGAGCAATAAAGGGGCAGTTTGAACTGACAGCTGCCTGTGTTGCCTCTATGCCATGCCCCAGGTCATCACATTAATACTGGTATGCTGTGAAATTTGCTTTCTTTGCTTTTGACATTCAGATGAAATAAATAATATATGCTTTAGTGATTCAAGGTTAGGGTGTCATCATCATTAAATCCCCCCCCCCTTTTCTAGGATTTGACAAGATTCTTGGAGACTAAACATGATAGCTCATGTCATACCCTTATCATGTTTTTTACAAGAATTCTCTTATTTTGCAACCTTAACAGATTGCAAACATTCTTTCACAGACAAATGTCTGGATTTCTCTTGAATATGAGACCACTGGGAATTGCTTGAATCAGAACTGAAGGACTGGTCCTAAATAAAACCTTGTGTTATATTTAATGCTTTTTCTTTTATACTTCAATAGCAATACACACATCTACTCAAAAGTAAACTTGATTCATGTAATTCCCTGCAACAAAACTAGAAAACCTTTAAAACTGCTAGATTATTATAAGATAACATTTAAATGAAGTCAGTTTAAGTTGTTAGGGTTTACATAATCACCAAGTCATTGTGGGTTGATGTTTGAATCTCAATGCCATCTTTAGTTTTAAGGTTAAAACAAGGGCTATAACCGATAAAGATACCCACATAAGTAATCTGGCAACACAGATGTTTTTTTCTGACTTTTACAAGTTTAAAGAATGAATAATATGAAATGCAAGTGCTCAGGGGTTTTTAAGTGTAAAAACTATATAGTTAAGAACAGGACAATTAATGTGGAATCTGATAACTATAGTGATGAGCTTAGTAATTAAAGAAGTTGCATATCTAGTTCAACTTACAAATAATAATAAAACAGCAAGCCTAGATATGAACCAAAGTTATATATAGGATGCTGAGAATTAAAGTGGCTAATTTTTCAGTGCAATTCGTACTTGGATGGATTTCAGGGTAAGAAATAAGACTCTGAGCTACCTCTCAGAGTTTCCTGTTTCATTCTAATCCATAAATGCTCCCTTAACACCAAAGGGATTTGTATCACAGAGTCTGGGCTCAACAGTTCTTATCCTAGTACTTTATAATTTGACCGTGCAAAGTTATTGGATAGCTTTATTGAGAATTTCTGGATAGATAAAAGACTGGCAAGCTAATTAAAAAGGAAGCCTTCTGTTTATACAAACTATCATTTGGAAAATTATTTTTAAATGTTATTGGAGAATCTGTTTTTGCCACTTCGTGTTTCCCAACCGTGAACAAATCACAACAGAGTTTATCAGTAATAATAAGGGTGGGCTGGAAGGTTACTTCCAGCATTGATCAGCAACTGAATATAATTTCATATTGTGGTGTTAATAACATTATTGTTTTTGTTGTCGGAGTTTGGGAAATTTTCACGGATGGTTCCATTACCTGTTGTTTTTTAAAGGATGCATTCTGATATTTGTCTGATGCAGAGTTTCTGGATTATGGATCTGGTAAGTATGTATGAGTATGTGAGTGGGTATGTTCTGCTTTCTATTATTTTTCAATCTGTGATTATAAACTCATTGGACTAAAAAACAACAACAGTAGATTGAAAAGTATTTTTTTTTAAATAAAATTCTGTTAGGCCTGCAGCTGCCATGGCTTGTCATATATCCAGCTTATATGCTTAACCCCAACAAATGTGCTGGGGCCAGTGTGTGCTAGCAATGCTGATAACAAGAAGCTGGGAATAGGTGCTAGTTTAGATTCCCATAGGAAAGCTTGTGTCATAGGGAGAGTGCAGGCATGTCACAAAAAGCTTCAGTGGTATGCAAAGTATATATATTACCAGAAGCCGCACTGCAATCAAGCAGGGCCAGAGAAAAAAAGTAATTGATTAAATTAAACAATTCATTTCCTGTTTCCTCACCCATAAATCCAGATATTCCAATCATTTTTCTCTCACACACAGTCACACACAAACTGCTCTCAAGCAAAGAAATATCAGAAACTCTCTAACATACAAACACAATGATAATAGATAATAGAATGTTTACATGAGACTATAAACATAAAAATAACCAAAATTTAGACATTATAGTAATAAATTCACAGTTGCATCATAATTACCAATAAAAACATAAAAAGTAGTTATATACTACTTGAAGTGGAATATTTAGAATTTATTATGTTTATTATTTATATTACCTATTAAACAGAAAATGCTATCATTCTGTTTGCAGTGTATTTTTTTTACTTCCAGTCAATTGTTTTAATATAGAGAGGATTAATTACTTTCACTGCAATACATTATTTTATTCCAGAAATTTGATGGGAACTTTTAAGTAAGAAGACCTGCTGAACATTTCCTCCCCATGTGTGATCCACAGGACACACAAACAAATAGCAGGAAGTTTCACGTATTTTCTTTCCAGAAATACATACAGCCCTCATCTTGTTACGATTCTCTAAACACAGTGAACACTTCATTTCAATGCACTTTTTGGCCCATCTATCTTGGATTTTATTTCAGGTTTTATTGTTTCTTTTTGTCATTTTCTAAAATTGTTTTGATTTAACTATTTGTGATTATCAAACAATATATTTTTCAATTGGGGAGGTTATAAAAATAACCACCATTTTTTCATTTACATTTATTTATTCATTCGTTAATTTGTTTGTTTGTTTATAAAGCTGTCCATCTTATAACCAATGTTGGGTTATAAGTCACATATCGTTGAATATGCTTAAATATTACATGGAAATGAATTGGGGAAGAATCACAGGACTAAGTTAGGAAAGACAGATATGAATCTAATAAACATCCTATTATAATATCCCTTGACAATAAAATATAGTGCCACCATAAAATATTTGAAAACTGTGTTGTAATATCAAAAGCAAAAAAGAAAAGAACAGCAACAGTTTCACAAAAATTGCTTACAATATGAACCACCAACAATTTAAATTAAAACCAAAGAAACAGACATAATTTAAACCTTAATTCGAACAGTAAACTCACAACAGTTCACCAAGTTTTTATATGAGGAAGGTCTTTTACTGATGAAAGTTGTTAAGGAAATAACCAGGCAACCCTCTTGCCATGGATGTCACCAAAGAGAAAGCTCCAATTCTGGTGTTCATAAACTGTTAGATTTGATTATAAGACTAAAAACTTGGCACTGCTTTCAAACAGATCTCATAATGTAGGGAAAGGCTTTTCTTCAAACATGAGAAAATAACTTTTTCTTACTTGTAGGTGGGAATTGTTTGAAATTAAAGTAGAAAATGAAACGATAGGTGGTGCAGTCAAACAAACCTGATATATATATAATACAGGAGTTGGCAGTAGTTCTACGTCAACATATTGTGGTAGTTCATGGCAGTTACTCATGTTTGCTAAACAGATCTATTAGGAAAAATAGGAATCTAGGAAATTAATTCTAGCCTTTCAAATGTTCCTGCCAAACGAATCTGTAATTTGGTACAACATGCAAAACAGGAAGCAGCAGGTGAATTCAACATGCAAAAGAGGAACAGCAGGTGAAGCTAGGCAAAATCACATCAGATACCTGTACAATTAACACAGGAGCCCCCCAGGGCCGTGTTCTCTTTCCACTTCTCTTGTCTCTATATACCAATGACTGCATCTCAAAAGATTCCTCTGTTAAAGTACTGAAGTTTGCAGATGATACAACACTGATTGGTCTCATTTGATCTGAATACAGATGGGAGGTTGAACAACTAGCCTTGTGGTGCAACCAGAACAATCTTGAACTAAATACATGCAAAACCATAGAAATGGTGGTAGAAACCCTCCTATACTATCACCTCTTACAATACACTACTAGACAACACAGTATCAACAGTAGAGACCTTCAAATTTCTAGGTTCTTTCATATCTCAAGACTTAAAATGGACACCTAACATCAAAAATGTCATCAAGAAAGCACAACAAAGAATGTTCTTTCTGCGCCAACTCAGAAAGCTCAAGCTGCCCAAAGAGCTGCTGATTCAGTTCTACAGAAGAATTACTGAGTCTGTCATCTGCACCTCTATAACGGTCTGGTTTGGCTCTGAAACCAAACAAGACACAGACTTCAATGGATAATTAGAACTGCAGAAAAAACAATTGCTACCATCCTGCCCTCCATTGAGGACCTGTATACTGCACAAGTCAAAAAGGGGGCTGTGAAAATATCTACAAACCCCTCACATCCTGGACATAAATTGTTTCAACTTCTACCCTCAAAACTTTTTTTCCCATTAGCTATCAAGCTCTTAACTCTTTCAACACCATAATGTCTTTAATTTTCAGTACTTATTGAATCTTAATGTCTTGTCAGATAAGCAATGAAAGGGTCAAGGAACCATTATTCAGTTGTGCTCAGGGCATCAATTAATGTTAATCCGTCACAGATATACTACTACTTCTATTTCTGTGCTGAGGCACTTCCATGGTAAAAGAATTGCCAATGAGATTACCATTGCCCAGGGGATGCAATCTTTCAAACTGCTAGGCGGGCAGGAGCTGGAGCTCACCCTGACACACAGCAGCATGTGAGCTTGCAAATTGTCAACCTAGCCACATTCTAATGGCAGGAGAGTCATGACCAGCCTTTCCTGAATTACTGATTAGTCCAGACAAATAGCTCAGTTCCAGATTACAATGGAACAGCTGAAGTACAGTGCTTGTAACTGGGAAAAAGCTCAAAAATGGGTTTTAAATTTCTAAGGGTTAATTTTAAAAACGGGGTTTTAGAGGAATTT
>JANHFL010008598.1:0-13133 GCA_032468155.1 Oxyrhabdium leporinum
ACAGTGCTTTACAGCCCTCTCTAAGCAGTTTACAGAGTCAGCATATTGCCCCCAACAATCTGGGTCCTCATTTTACTCACCTCAGAAGGATGGAAGGCTGAGTCAACCTTGAGCCTGGTAAGATTTGAACTGCCAAACTGCAGGGAGCCGGCAGGCAGCAGAAGCAGCCCGCAGTACTGCATTCTGTACTGCATACACATACTGCATACACATACACTGTGCCACCACGGTTCTTTATATACTATTCTTTTTCTTCAAACTCAAACTTTCACACTTTCGTCACAGGGAAAAGCATTGCCTGCAGGGTTATGATCTTTGTAGGTATAGACATAGCATCTGAATATCCTTTCCAAGCCTTTTGTTGCTACCTCGCCACACAGTAGCCTACGACACAACTCTCAAACCAGCTGAAATAGTAGCCAAAAAAACCCAAAACATGTTTAATAAAGCAATACTGTTCCCGAAAGCTAGTCTAAAATAATGATAATTTTAACTGATTTAAAAGGATTTCTACAGAGACACTAATATTGATTGATTTTTCTCATTGAGATACTTTCAGATCAGCACTTCCCTCAAATGCAGTGTGAAAACATTTAACTGCCCAGACTCACAGATTTTCATTTGGGGATAGCCAGTTCTTGTGCTGCAGATCAGTCCCATTAAATACTAAGACACTATGCACAAGCATGCACTCAAGTCAAGGCTGCAGTTCTTTGAAGCATGGTGGACATGCACCAGTCTTTGGTGAGCTTCAAAAACATTTTCAAGACAATTCACATGTTGATTTGTCTGTCATAAAATTGTGGAACAAAATCTTGTATTTGTGAATACCAGAAACCCACTGATGTTGTTTTCTGCTTCTTTTCATAGAGCAGGGGTGTCAACCTGGCAGCCCACAGGCCGGATGTGTCATGCGCAGACCCCAGCTCTGCAAAGGAAAAAACATGAAACATTATGTGACAGCAACGCGACACCACGAGTTTAACACTCATGTCATAGAGGGGGAAAAGACTGCTTTGTTTCCTAATACTGGAAGTAGAATTAACACTTCTTTAAAACATGTCTGAAGCAAATAGTGTCCTGAAAAGAGAAAACATTCAAACAAATGTCTTTTTTCTCCAAAGCTGCTATTACATGAGGCAGCATAGTTTTTCAGTGCAGTGGATAATCACAAGTGAGATCAGCTCCAGATTATCTTTTAGCAAAAGATTCTATTTTACAGAATATTTCAGTGGCAGACCGCAGAGATTTAGGGACAGTTTTAAATGCACCATTGTCGTAGCTGTCATAAAATGATTTGCTAGATATTCTCCGAAGCCAGTGATTGTAATGAGCTGTGCTATCCTAGATAGATGTAACCTATGGACCATAACATCTTAAACTTAACCCACCTCATTTGCAGTTCTTTTTCACCTCACTTTCCCTATTACTTCCTTCTACAGATATTCTGAGCGAAGCCTTACAAAGTGCATTGGGATTACTATAGAGACCAGGCCAGATTATTGCCTAAAACGGCATTTGAGTGACATGTTGTCCTATGGATGCACAAGGCTGGAAATTGGAGTACAGAGCATTTATGAAGATGTAGCCAGAGATACTAACAGGTAAGACCTGGGGGGGAAAAGATATAAAAGAATAAAAGAATAACAGAGTTGTAAGGGACCTTGGAGGTCTTCTAGTCCAACCCCCTGCTCAGGCAGGAAACCTTATACCATTTCAGACAAAAAGGAGTTAGAAACTTTTAGAGGGAGATTACACAAATTTAGAAATGAGGCTCTGCCAGAATCTTCTGTGCAAAGATAGCTATATCTTCACAAATTCCAAGATTCCTGCCTGGAATATTGCATTCTGTAGGCAGAAAAGGCAGTGTGGCCATATTGCATAGCATGCCTACCATATTCTTTTGACCACCAGATTGTTTTGATTTTTGTTATTCTTTTTAAAATTAAAAATAAATGGGAAGTCAGTGTACTGCAGCACAAAATATACCTTTACCTTTACTTCTAAGAAAGTATTTGAGATTCATATATCTGACAATCTGTGAAAAATGGTGATTGCTTGGAACTCAGTGTTGTGTGCCTACTCCATAAATTGAGATGGTATGTATTATCTTGGGGCACTAAAGAAAATGATGAGGAAGCAAGTGCCAAATGTGATTGGTAAGTAGCCATGCCACTCACAGCCATCCTGTGTGAGTATCAACTCATAAAAATGTAGTTGGTGAAATATACAGATAGTTCCTGACTTATGACCACAATTGAGCCCAACATTTCTGCTGTTAAATGAGACATTTGTTAAGCGAGTTTTGGCCCACTTTTCTACCTTTATGATCCTGGGACACTGCAGTGGTCATAAATATGAACCAGCAGTCAAACATCTGAATTTCAATCACATGATCTTGCAGGTGCTGCAACAGTTGTGAGTGTGAAAAAGATCATGTCGCTTTTTTCAGTGCTGTTGTAACTTTGAACGGCCACTAAACAAACTCTTTTACATTGAGGACTACCTCAAATTCATCTCATAGAGTGCGGTAACTGAACTGCTTCTCACTAATTAGTTCTTGAGGGGTGAGGTAACTTTAAAAACCATCTTGCGAGTTGGGTTTTAATATCTAAGATGCAGCCAAAATAGTCAGATTATTGCAACTACTTCACAGCAACATTAGGGTTTCTTAGTTTGGTGTCTATGCTATGGTTTGGCATATATGAATGTGTCAAAGTGCACACAATGTGAATAGGTGAGACAACCCAGGAGCAAATACAGCACATAGGTTTGTATTTTCATATAGTAGTTTTTATCCCTAAAAGCATATATACATACAAGTACTTTTATACAGGCCTTGATATACAGGAGCAAGCAGTAACCAGCTTCAGCCGCCGAAGCACAAACAGAGAGAGAGAAAACACGTTCCCCACAAGGTCTGTTTCATATTCCAGCCTCTTAAAATGGTAGCAGTCCAATAACCCTGCTGACTCATTGCTACTGTTGCATCAGCATTATAACTTTACAGTATTACAGCATTAGAACCTTACAGCAGCTGGTCAGCTGTTAAATTAGCATTACCCTGACAGAATGTCATTGAGATTTATTATGGTTTGAAATAAATGGGCAAGGAGGAAAAAAAACAAACTCTCCTCTGATCCCTTATAATGCTAATTTTTTGGCCAGAGAGTAAATCTAACTGGCAGTAGGTTTATGGTGGACAAAAAATATATATCCCCAAGTAGTTTACAAGTCATTTGTGCCATTTGGCAGCACTAGGCCAAAGATTATGTCATCTAGCATAGCAATTATTTTCTTTCCATATGAACTCAAGTCCTGATAGCTCAAATGTCCATGAGGTTTTCTTGGCAGTGGTACAGGTCTAACTGACAGCCCTGGTATTCCTGGAGGCCTCCCATCTAAACACCCACCAAGCTCAGCCCAGCTTACCCTTCTGACTCCAGAGACGTTCATTTAAATGCTTAAATGATGAGACATGCTCCAGCTTGCTAGATGTTAACAGAATTAGACATTCTGAGAGCAGAATGCAAGTCTACATCAGTCCATAGCCTTAATCCAGCGGTATTTTTAATACTGGCAATATGCTAACTTCCCTGACCCCTTTCTGTATTTGTGGAAATTGTCTCAGATGTACAACAAAAGTACAACCAAATACAACTGGTTCACTGAAATTGGGCGGCCACTAAATTTAAATAAATAATAGTGGTAAGCAAAGTATTTGTGATTTTTTTATCCAAGTTAATGCAAAAGAATCGTGCTGATTTGATAATTTGGGGGTGAACCAGATTTAAGGGGTTCATATGTACAATTGACTATATTAAAAAAAAGAAAGTACATCAAAGTTTACCTTTGAGATGAGTCACTTTCCTGGACTTAATAGACATGAATGTTAGGGCTTGGTATTCAAAGTTGAAAGAAGTTCGGGTTTATAACACACTATGATTACAAAAAGTCGTCGTCATCGTACATAATTCTAAATTAAACTTATTCTGCTGCATATTCATCCAAAACTAAAGCTTCCAGAACTAAAGCTCTCACGAGAATTTTTATGGGCAGATTATTTTAGTAAACCACGAAAGATTGGCTTTCCATGTATCAGATACTCTCTTTGGATGCAGGAAAGACTTGAAAATTGCACGAAGAAATCAACAGCAATTTCTTTACACTCTGTATCCAAAGCAGTATGCTTGATCAAATGTTGCCCTGCTTTTTGGAATTCCCTTTGGGCAGAGATGTATTCAGTTTAGTCCTTCTTTGACTTTAGGAAAAAACTAAAACACCTACATTGTCAGCGTTCCATCCACGTTCCAATAACTCATTCAGCACTCAGACACAATTAGATCCGTAAGAATTTATTAAAGAAACCATGTTGGCACATCTGGGAAAAACCTGAATCTGAAGGCCCAGGTTTTTCCACACCCAAAAGAAATCAAAGATCCACCTCCAAATCATCATCAAAGATCACATTCCCCAATCCTCTTCCAAAGCCAACTTCCTCTCTTGTCTTGACACTCCTCTTCCAGGTGCTGGTCAGGGTGGCCTTGACACACTTGAAAAGAATTTTGTTTTGACTACTAACCCCTCTAAGTGTATGAGAAAGAGCTCCCTCCCTGATTGCCATATACTATTATGTGGCAGCCGCAGAGGCCTTGCAATTATGGCTTCCAAGGCTGACAGATATTAGGGTCAATGGTATGGCAGACTGCTGAGAGGTCAAGGAGGTCAAGGAAAGCAAGCGTCTCCATCCTGCTCTCACTGGAGTTCATCCTTAAGTGCAACCAAGACTGTCTCCATCCCATAGTCAGGTCTGAATCCTGACTGAAAGGGGTCCAGAAAAATCTACGTATGTACCACTTTCATTGTAAAAGGATAAATAGTGATGGAAACTGGACAGATGGATGAAGACTTTTCTATCAAATTTGTTGGCCACCCTTTTACCACAGGGTAACTCTGGGTGGTGTGATAACAACATATTTGGAGTGTTAAAAACACATGCATAGCAATAATAACAGAAGGACCAGTAACAATAGATACATTTATCAGAATGTGAAATAATTCATACAAACTACTTATGGGATCACTGTTAATCTAAAAAAATATTGCTAAATAAATATGAGGGAAGCATGACATAAGTATGGTCCAAACAGGTATTAGGAAACTATGATTTGAGAGAAGAGTTCTTCAATTGAGAAAAGAATATCATGCTAGTGAATACAATGGAAATTATTTCAGGTAAGTTTTGGATACAGTTTGGTACTGATTTTAACTCATTTTTCTGTCTGCTGATCAAACATGTTTATAATGTTATACATAATCTTATGTAAATAGAGAAGAAAGAACTAAACTCCTGAGAGACTTAACAATGTACCCTATAAGTAGCCTTGGAAGAATGTTGTACTAATACAAATAATACTAAAAGAATTTAAAACAAATAAAAATTGAATTCAGTTAAAAAATAGAAAAATGATCCATGTGAACTTTTTAATTATATAGGTTCAGGTGTCTTTGACTCCCAGTAATGATTACATTGTGGTCAGTAATCTGCTTTGCTACCATCTAAGCTTGATGATTTATAGAAGTATATAGTATATACATAGGTATAACCCCATGTATACTGTCCTTTTCTCCCTAAGGTCCTTAAGGAAAAGGAAGAATGAAAATGTGATATTAAAAAAACCCAGAAAATGAAGGATAGTAATATGGATAAATATGGTGGCAACATCAATAAAAGCTCTAAGTTATTGGTGTCTATGTTAAAACAACATAACCTTTCCTCCTTGGTTTCCTTTCTGGTTACACTCTTGGTTCTGTGAAAAAAAATCTTTTTTCAAGCAAACAATAACAGTATCATTGGTTATCATTATAAAGTAGAACTCCTTATGTGTGTGTGTGTGTGTGTGTGTGAGAGAGAGAGAGAGAGAGAGAGAAAGAAGGAATAAATGGCTCTACTCATTAGCCCACACCTTTTACACTCCCTCTACTTAATTATCATCAGGAAACATTTTATGCTTCAATGATTCTCAAAACAAAAGTGATTTAGTATTAAATACAGTGCTGGCCAAGCTTACCGTAGTACTAAACAAATTGGTAGAGAAAACTAAGATCAAGTTGACTTGGGATTTCTGCTGCATGAGTACATCCTGTGAACATGTTTTTGTCCTTAGTTTAACTGGATTCAATTTGATATTAAGTAGCCTGCACCCTAACAAACTTCATATTCCATTTAGATGAGAAATATAATTTTATTTAAAAAAAATAGATTAGTTCCCTAATGATTTAATCTAGCTTGTGCTGAAGACAGGAATTTAACTTTTTTCCAAGTGACCATTCCTAACAAACTAGCATTCTGTTTATAGTTACAGAAGATATCAGATACTGTATTCAGAAAAGTAAAAATATTTTCCCTCTAACTTAGGAGAATGCATCAACAATATAAGCATTATTACTGTTATCTTTAAACTTCTTGGATTGCATTTGATTTTTTGTAGTAATGTTTATGTTGCTTTTGCAAGTCACTTATATTCTTTTGACAATTGCTTTTGCAATAGCTTTATTGGAATGTTTGTGTCCTACGCTTTAAAATAAAAAACTCTACTAGCTCCTGTTTGAAAATTAATATCATTGTGAATAATGTTGTATTTAAATAGATACAATATAATTCAATTATAATGACTCCAAACAAAACAATGCAGAGCACAAGAATACTTAAATAAATACAAATCTGAAAAGATCACTTCTCCCTTCTAATCTGCCAGACATACTGACTTCTCAATCTTTATAAAGGCAGTGGAGGGCACAAAGGAAAGGTGAAAGGAAATAGGAATATAGTTTAATGGCTTTATTGGTTATTTTTAATAACCATTTTAAAAATAGTATTACTTTCTCCTCAGCTTTGTTCTATACTCTCCAAAAACTACATGCAAACTCCAATATTATAGGCTAGTTTAAACAACATTTAAAAAAAAACCTTTTTGGGAGGAACCCCAAAATAGTTGATGCAAATATGGTTTGACTATTGGTAGGGAGATCAGGCATCAAGATTTATCTGCAGGTTTAGTATTATATAACATACTTTTTAATATATTTATAGAATGTTCAGACTCCATTTGGACTCCAAAAGCATTCTTGGCAGGAATAAATGTAATTTGACACATGTTAATTGCTGCAACATATATACTGAACCTTTATATCACCATTGCCAAGCCAAGTATTTAATGAATGAAAAAACAGATAACTATTCTATTCAATATTGCCACAATGGAAAGGAAACTAGCCAATTAAAAGAAATGTTTCTGCTAAGTTTCATGGTTTCCTACTTGAATAGTAATGACATTTTAAACAGAAAATGAATTAGAAGAATGAAGCTATACAGAACGTTCATATTTTTATAGGCGAAATCCTCTTGCCACTGTCTGTAAAACTATGTATCTTGTCTGTGACTTCTGAAATTATTCTGGTTTAAAAAGCTGTTGCGCTTTGGAAGAAAAAACTACTAGTCACTTTACTTGCTCAATCACAACAGTTAACAGCTGTAAGAAATCAAAACTGTTGTCTCCAGTACTATATTACATCTAGAAGCTTCAGGTTTGGAAGCACTTCTGCAATCAATGAACCATCAGCTCATTGGTTGAGTATCATTGGCTGTTTCTGTTTCAGCCATATCTGCACTTTTAAGCTTCATTTGTTTCAGATGTTCAATAACACAGTTGACAGACTGTATCTTAAGCATTTGCTAATTCTCTTTTGCCCAATTATTCCATCTTCCATGTATTGGAAAGCTTTTTTAAATTTCAATATATAGATTTTTATGGCCAACACTTAGTGGTATTGGATAATGGATCTATAAAAAAAAGCCATGGATCAATGCACTGATCTTTGTGGGGGGGAAAAAACAACCTTACAACTCCAAGAACATATAATCAATGAGTCAAAATGACTAATCACTACTGTCAAGAAATAGGATTTTAGTAATGTCACACAGCATTAATTAATTCACGGAGAAAGGTGGAAAGGAATATACTAATAAGAATAGTCCTCAAATGAGGAGTTGTACGGAATCCAGAATCTTCATTGTGACACTAATCAACCAGTTTATTCCAGGCAGCCCCTAAACATGACATGAAGACAATATACTTCTTTGATTTGTTCCCAAGACATTAAGGTATGTGTATGTGGGAGAGAGAAAGCAGACAGACATAAAATGTACAAGGCTATTAAGAAAATATAGATATTCAGGTTACAGTGATCAAATGAAATTGACAGTAAACACTGCTTCTCACTCGCTAATGTTATTATAAAAATTTGGTAGTTTCAAGTTTTGGATCTGAATCAAAAAGACTCAGATTCAAGTAGCCAATTGACCAGAAAGCTCAATGAGTGGCTTTATTCCAGGGTATCAAACTTGTGGCCCACAGGATGGATGCGTCCTGCTCTGGCCACGCCCATGGTCTGTTTAGCAAAGGAGAAAAAAACTTACGATACCTCAAGTGACAACACTGTGACAACGCAAGTTTGACACCTCTGTTTTATTCTAACGATTGTTCTCCAACACAGAATTGTTGAAGTACAAAATCAGAGGATATTCAAAGTGTATCAATTTGAGTAGCCAGAAAAAAAAGGAAGGATATAAAGGATATATAAAACCTATCCCTAATCCTAAGTGGATTTCCATCCCAATATGATATTGCATGTATTTTACCAGGAAATGAAAATAAGAGCGATTGGAAATCTCAGAGACCTCCTATACATAAAGAGTCTTTCTGAATTTCTCTTTGATTTTTTTTTTCTACTCTGAATTCAAGGAAGCCTAACCCTAACATCTAATGTTTGAGCAAATGTCTAAGTAAGACAGTAGTAAATAATTGAATTGAGTTTCTTTTCCCTACAAGTGCTGCTACTACTAATTTGCTTTCCATAATATGTATTGTTTACATTTTACTAACATCTGAATAAATGCACATGGATTAAAACAATTAAATAACATTTCCATATAAGGAAGGAGTTCAGAGAAATATAATGCAAAGCACAAAAGCATAAGATATTAATCTGCAAGTAAAATCACCAGGTGGACTCTTTTAATCTTAAAGGGCTGCCTTGTACCAGATATTAAACTGAAAGAGCAAGGTGTGTTTCCAGTGGGATTAAGAGAAATGACTTATGGAATATTGAAAAAGTTTGCTATTGGGCAGCAGTATCCTAATTCTGAATTCAATTGAACATCTTTTATATGGCCTTATTTTAATTTCAAGACTGTAACCATGAAACCAGCTTTAATATTCATTGGTTGTGAAAGCATGGGATTGGATAAACCAGTTATGCTGAAGTTAGATATTTGACATTGAACTTGACACATAATTTTGCCTCCAAAATCTAGGAAGAAGTATCTCCTTTTAATATATAATTTTTTGTGGCTTCAAATTCCAGGAAAAGTTTTTTTTCCTAATGGAAGTAATTATAGATTTTATATAAATTGCTGAATATTTATTTATTTTATTAAATTTATTATAACTATCCACTCCAGAAAATTCTGGGCAGTTTACAAATTATAAAGCTAAAATAAAATGATTAAAAATATATCTATTTCTGGATGGAGGCTGTTTCAGAGGGTGTGGGTCACAACAGAGAAGGCATACTTCTTTGGTCCCATAAGATGGCATTCTTTAATAAAAGGGACCTGGACAACACCCATTCTAACTGGTAGGTGGAAACTATGAGAAAAGCTAATTCCACAGGTAACCAGCTCCTATTAAAGAGATCCAGGATCTTGAATTGAATTTGGAAGCCAACTTGTAGCCAATGCAGCTTTCATAGCAGTGATGAATTCAATTTACTGAAATCTCAACATTATTAGGGAAAGACATGCAAAATTCTGCATTTGAATTATGGAAAATGCTACTTGGGGCTAAATTCTGGACATAGAAATTTGTTTTCAGTATCAAAATAGAATATTCTTTCACAATAAAGTGCACATTTAGTTTCCCCAAGCTTCTTCTCCCCCTCCCAATTTCAACAGTCTGATTAACTGAAATAAATGGCATGTGCCATGTTTAAATAATCAACCAGAACAGAGTAGAAAGGTACCTTGGAGGTCTTCCAGTCCAACTCCCTGCTTAAGCAGGAGACCCTATATAATTTGACACAAGTGACTGTCCAATCTCTTCTTAAAAACCTCCAGTGATGAAGCACCCATAACTTCTGAAGGAAAGCTATTCCACTAGTTAATTGTCCTCACTGTTAGGAAGTTTCTCCTTAATTACAGGTTGTCTCTCTTCTTCTTCTCATGCATTGTTTTTTGACTTGCCTTCTGAATCCCTCTTCTCTGTGGCAGCCCCTCAAATATTAGACTACTGCTATCATGTCACCTCCAGTCCTTCTTTTCTCTAGACTAGCCATACCCAATTCCTGCACAATTCTTCATATGTTTTAGTCTCCAGGATTTTAATAATTATTTAATCATTTAATTGCTCTTCTCTGAACTACTTCCAAAATTTTGATATCTTTTTTGCAACGTGGTGACCAAAACTAGATGCAATATTCCAGGTGTGGTCTCATGATTCTTATGTATCTTCTGCTATAGCTAGTTCTGATGTGTAGGATGGGATTTTTATTAATAAATATGGTATAGTTTGCCTTGTTCAAACTCTTAACACATTGCTAATATAATTCATATAATGGAAATCCATTGCATGAATGTTTCTTTAAAAAACCTTTTTCTGTTTAAAATGATCAAATATAGGTCAAATGGAATAAAATATTACCTTATGCTGATTGACTGTTTTCACCATTAAGTTTTATATATACCTAATGTGGAAACTATAGCATCTGTCTAGTAGCTCCTTGTGTCATCCATAGATATAGGCTATGTTTCAAAACCCAACATCTATTTTGTTATAATCATAGTTTTTAGGAAGCTATCTGAAACCCCAACCCTAAACAATGTTTGATTGCATCTATGCTTTAAAAAAAGAAAGTATTCTGCTATGAGTGCTAGTACTATATGTGCTATAAATTGTGTATCTATGACTCCAGTTGGCAAATACAATCTAAATGCTGTTTAGAAGGCCAACTTCTAAAACTGCTTATTAAAAGCAATAGTTCTGATGCCAATATCATGATTTAAAAAGCCGCTTCCTCTCTTTAGAGCAATTTAAATAAAAGATAGTACAGAAAGAAGAGCTGCTTTCTCAGATTTTGAATACAAGTCAGTATACACTTTTAAACTGAAATGTTTAAACCATTTAGGATTTTATTGTTGAAAAAGACACTATGTACATTTTATCTTTATAGTAAAACAGCTGAGGCCACTAATCTTTGATTTAGTGCCATTAAACACAAGGAAAGCACATCACTATTAATGATTTCAGATTAATCACAGTTCTGGAGTAAAAGTTTGGGAAACTGTAAATCTCAAAATAGCAGTGTCTTAATGGTGGAAAACAGCTTGCAGATATGGAGTGAAACTTATATTTCTTTCTTGTTTTAAAGCCTAATAACCATTTAAAAAATTCAGATATATTCCTTGTAAATTTGAGTTTCAGCCCTCAGACAAATAAATCATTTGAACCATTTAACTTAATCTGGAATAGTATTATGAAAACATGAGAAAACCACGTACTAAACAATAACAATAGCAGTAGACTTATATACCATTCCAAAGAGCTTTACAGCACTCTCTGAGAAATTTGCAAATGTCAGCATATTGACCCCAACAATCTGGGTCCTCATTTTACCAATCTTGGAAGAATAGAAGGCTGAATCAATCTTAAACTGGTCAGTATCGAACTCCTGACTGTGGGTAGAGTCAGCCAACTGCATTATAAGCACTGCACCATTACTGTTCCTGTTTTAGCAGCAAAGGGCTAAGCTTGTAGAATAAAAGATAGGGATATTTGATCCTCCCTTCTGAGAAATCCTGTGAGTTTTAAATACCCAATGCTGTCTTGCTGCCTTGCACACTTCCTTGTTAGATTTCTGGTATCACCGTTAGTTTTAAGTAAAGAGGAACACACTAGCCTGGTTTCCTTCCCTTAATACCAACCTCTGAGAAAGACAGGCCATCTCATAGCATGGTCACTTATTTGCCAACTAACTGGGCCGAACAATTATCATGGTGATGATGATGATGAAAAATAAAACTCTGTAGTGTCACATCCTAAATATTCTAGTTCTGAGCTGTGTAGTCAGAAAAAAAACCAGCCACCCTTTTTCTTTAATCAGCTAAAACAAAACAAAACAATAATCCAAATGTATAATGGAAGAAAAATATTATTAAAAAAATAATAATAAATTTGGTTTGCAGAACTGTAATAAACTTCAGATACAAAAGTTACTAGAGACAATTAAGGTATTAGACCACTTATTTTAGGCAGAGTTTTTCAAGGAAAAAAATCAGTGTTCAGATATTCCACTTTCAGCTGTTCATGGTCTATATTGATAAAATGGCCATTCGTGTAAGTAAACTGAAGCAGGATTCTAAGAATCTTGTGTTTTCAGATAATGTAGTGAAATACCATTGTACTTGGAGAGCCAACACTGTCCTCATATTTTCATGAAGAATTGTTAACAGTAATTCAAATATGGAAGGTTCATCAATATTTAATTGAAGCTCTTAATTAATCATATGTGGACTATGGATTATTCAAGTAGTAGCAATTTTGGAATATATATGTAATGCAACTTCTTCTAAGTGATTTCAGCCAATATGAATTTGAGTTACCATAGTAAGAGACATGTCTGATGACATCTTGCTCTGATATTGCTTTAGCTGCCAATTTGTAAAGCTGTTTATATTTTCATTTGAGATTTCAAAAATCCTATTAAATAATTGGCTTTGTTTTGATTTTCAATAAAAAACAAACTTGGCAAATGCTAATTTATTATGCAGCTTTTTCAAAAGGTTGTATGAATTTGGGGTCAATGTTTTTTTCTTAAAAGAATTGGTTTGGTTTGGTTCATTCATGGTAGAGAAGCATAAAAAAAGAAAGCATAAAACCCATATCAAAGTAGTGCACAGGCAGACAAGAAATAGGTACACATGCAATACACACACACACACACACACACACACACACATATATATGTATCTTCGGTTTTTCGGGTTTTTTTCCCGCGTAGATTTGAAGGTTTCTTGG